>JAFVLL020031563.1:109118-172420 GCA_021397915.2 Tor tambroides
TTGAGAACTGTATTTATAGTTTCTATCTGATTGTTTGCAATGATGCACTCCCAATCATTTCAGTTAGACTAAACCCTCGCTGTGCAGGACACACTCACTGTCATCATTTGGGACGTGGGCTGATTTACTGATGTTAGAGATTCAGAAAGAAATACTAAACTTGAGAGTAGTTATTATTTTTTAGTTTTGGCCAGCATTATACTTTGTGAAGGTGAATGTCTGGGGGAATGTTGTACCTCATGTTTTAACTGATGGGAATGTAGAAGGATTTTGCTACAAGTGAAGAGAGGCACGGGTCAGAGATTTGCTTGTTGGAATAAAATGAAGGTCGAATGAGTTTCAGAGAGCAGAGAGCATGTTGTGCAGAGTAGAACGAAGGAAAAGAAAGCCACGTGTTGCAGGATGGGTAAATAGGCAAGGGTTTATGGTAGAAATATTAATAATCTGCCAGTATAATGAGTACTGTGAACCATTCCTTTTGTTAGACACATTTAATAACCCTTGCTGTAGTTGATTTGCAACTCTGTTCTTTAGCTTCTTTTTAAAAAAACTGGGTGAATAACATGTCCGGGTCACATTTCACCCCAAAAGTGTGATATTATTATTATTATTATAATTATTTAATAAATAATTAATAAGATAGGATGCATTGCAAAATATTTTCATAACTGGAAGCACATTTCCCCACAAATACTGGGATGTTTTACTTTTGAGTTTGTAATTCACAATTATTCACAATTTTTTCTCATTACTGTAATACAGTAGTATTTTACAACTTAATATATTTTTCATTATACAGTAATGAGAATTTTTTTTAACCGTGATGCAAATTGTTTTATTGTCATGGAAATAATGCAAAAATGCTCCTAAAAATGCACTCTTTTTTAAATCAAAATAGAATTTATTATATACTAAACAGAATTGATTATATTTTGACCTGAAATGTGACCTGGACACTTGAGATTCATTCAGTCAGCTAGGATGCGTTTGATGGAAACTGAGCTGTATGAACTAGTTGCAAAATACACTGTATGAATGACTTGTTTTTTTAAATTTTGCTGAGCAATATTCAGGTCCACCTTTAAGCACATTAATAGGCTGACCAACTTGATTATGATTGAAAACAAAATCGTTCCCTTTTTACACAGGGTCATTTTTAATCCAGTGGTTTCTGTAGTCGATGTGTAGGAAATGAAAGACTTTAATGTGGTTTATGAAGTGGATGTCCTCTTACACATGCTGTGCACTTACTGCGCATCACATATGAATAGTATGTCTGTTCATTTTGGCATTTCATGCAAATTCATGTCATTGTTTTTCTTGTGATTATTAGATTTTATTTTTAAGCAGAATGGGTTTACTATATTTTCCTTTATTTATTGTTATCAGAGATTCTCAAATAAAATTCACTTTACCAATCTATAGCATAGTCTGATTATTTTTTATTATTATTATTATCTTTAGCCTTGTATTGTTTTGTTCTTATAGCAATTATCAGTAAAATACAATATTAAATGTGACCCTGGACCACAAAACCAGTCTTAAGTCGCTGGGGTATATTTGTAGCAATAGCCAACAATACATTGTATGGGTCAAAATTATCAGTGTTCCTTTCTTTTATGCCAAAAATCATTAGGATATTACGTAAAGATCATGTTCCATGAAGATATTTTGTAAGTTTCCTACCATAAATATATCAAAAATTAATTTTTGATAAGTAATATGCATTGCTAAGAACTTCATTTGGACAACTTTAAAGGCGCATTTCGCAATATTTAGATTTTTTTGCACCCTCAGATTCCAGATTTTCAAATAATTGTATCTCAGCCAAATATTATCCTATCCTAACAAATCATACATCAATGGAAAGCTTATTTATTCAGCTTTCAGATGATATATAAATCTCAATTTCGAAAAATTGACCCTCCATGACCCAAAAACCATGACTGGTTTGTGGTGCACGGTCACATACATCAGTAATATTAAATGTATACCTTTTCATTTATTTGGCGACCTCTGGTGGTTGTTTTCATTGTTAGTCGCCAGAAACCAACAGTAAGGTCATTGAACTTTTGTTGTCGTTACATATTAAAGTTATCTAGTCTCTAATAAAATAAATGGACACTGTTATGTTATTTGTGTGCCATCTCCGTACGTGTTAAACACATCTGCCAAAACATGATTCACTGTTATTCAAGGAAAACTGCTCGATGCGCTTTCAATTTATCCAAACGCGAACGGCGTGTCCCTCTTCGTCTGCCGTCCATGGATTAAAGTGTCAAAGCGACATAAACATCAGGTGCAACACAGCAAGTATGCCACTTAATCCCAGTCACAGACTACAGTCAAAAGTGCGTATTCTCTGAAAACACCAAGGATCTTCACGGTGAGCTGTTTAAGGTGTATCTGGCGCGTGGATCTGCGTGAAGAGGCGCGTGAAGGACGCTAGGCCCAGCGCACGAGCGCGTGTGTTTGTGATGGAGTCGTGGGTGAGATTCAGCGCGCAGAGTCAAGCCAAAGAGCGCGTCTTCAGGTGCACAAACACTCACTCACTACCACCACATCTACACTAGCTAGGGTCCTTGACAGCATGAGATGTACAGCCCGTTTAGAGACTTGAGGGCGCTGCATTGGAAGTTGTGCTCATTGATGCTGTTTTTGTTTACAACTACTTCACAACTAGTAATACTAGCAACAAAGCACAGTATTACTAGCATGTTTTAGGTCATAGTATTTACTAAAATGCCTCTGAGTACCATGTAAATATCAGATATGAATATGAAACCCATTCAGTACCATGTCACAATTAACACCTACTACTTTCAATATGTATTATCATATTATAAGGGATACTAAAAGCAACATTTACAAGAAAAGAACGAACATATTTTCAAGTAACCAGGCATTTGAGCACTAATGCTATGTTTTTGTGATTTAATGCAACGATTTTCAGACCTTTTGTAGGGTTGAACACTACCAGTCAAAAGTTTTTGAACAGTACGATTTTTAATGTTTTTTTTTTTTAAAGAAGTCTCTTCTCATCAAGCCTGCATTTATTTGATCCAAAATACAGCAAAAGCAGTAATATTGTGAAATATTTTTACTATTTAAAATAACTGCTTTCTGTTTGAATATATTTAAGATGTAATTTATTTCTGTGATCAAAGCTGTATTTTCAGCATCATTACTCCAGTCTTCAGTGTCACATGATCCTTCAGAAATCATTCTAATATGCTGATTTGCTGCTCAAGAAACATCATCATTATTATTATTATTATTTAAAACAGTTGAGTAAATTTTTTTCAGGATTCCTTGATGAATAGAAAGATCCAAAGATCAACATTTATCTGATATAAAAAGCTTTTGTTACATTATACACTATACCATTCAAAAGCTTGGAGTCAGTATCATTTTTTTCCACTCCGCTATTTTCAACATCATAATACATTTTTTTGAGCAGCAAATCAGCATATTAGAATGATTTCTGAAGGATCATGTGACACTGAAGACTGGAGTAATGATGCTGAAAATACAGCTTTGAAATCACAGGAATAAATTACATTTTAAAATATATTCAAATAGAAAACAGTTATTTTAAATAGTAAAAATATTTCAAAATTTTTACTGTTTTTGCTGTATTTTGGATCAAATAAATGCAGGCTTGGTGAGCAGAAGAGACTTCTTTAAAAAACATTAAAAATCTTACTGTTCAAAAACTTTTGACTGCTGGTGTAAGCGTTCTAAGACTTGTTGGTGCGGTCTAAATGCTGATTTTGTGTAATTGTGATTGAACAGGGCTGCCCAGTATGCCTGCACACTGCTGGGATACACACTGCAGAAAGGAGGAGCGGGAGCAGAGCTGCTAAACACCATCAAACAGCTAGAAGCTCACATGAGCCTGACCAGAAAATGTATGTTTAAGATTTCTGCTGAAGTCAGTGATCAGAAGAATGAGGGTTGGACTCCATTGGTCTCCTTTTGATTATAAGTTACAATTTGAATGAACAGGATGCTGAATTGGAATGGCAGGAGAGGAATAATGCAATGCATTTTAAGGAAATTCAGCTCAGTCACAGATTTTCATCAGAGAAAGTCCAACCCAAGTTTTATAGCGAATTACAAAGGCATAAATAACCCTCAGAGACCCTCAGAGTGTAACAGAATTGCAACATATGCATACAGCAGTTAAACAATACTTAATTTTCTCTAAATATGGGTAAATATCATGCATAACAGTAGCTGACACTGACACTGTAGTTTATTACAACAGTTTTAATGGGAAGATTTGCATATTAACTGCAATTAACTTTCTAAAGTCACACAAAGTGGTGGCAGACACAATTTCTTGAACAAATTTGTATATTTTCAAAGTACGTAGTTGAGTACATACTAAGTACGTGCATAATTTAGTTTAAATTTGATTTCTATATGGCTAGTGATGGATTGCATGCCCTGATATTTTGAACATTAGAAAGCATTAATAAAAACATGGAGAATTTTTTTAAACTTAACAAAAATGCAACACTGGGTATTAGGTTTTTTTTTTTTTTTGGTGCAAAACTATTTTTTTAGCTGTTTTCTAAACTCTTTAATCATTATTGTCTCATTTATATAACAACATGTGGTGTTTAAATTTAGTGGTATTAAAATACAGAAATTTCTTAGCTTTTCAGGACTGTATGCTGTGTTCCTACTGGTAATTTTACAACATTTTTCCAATATCCCAATGCAAATGTTGCCTAAATGGCCTAACTAATGGCTTGACATGTTAAAAAATAATACATCATGATAATTCATTGTTTGGATCTCTGAGTGAGGGGTTTAAACTGATTATACCTATTATTACTGTTAATTAGTGAAGTGGTTGCATTAAGTGACACCTGATGCCTAATCTCTTGTCACTCCCAGAATCTGTGTATGTTGCTGTACTCGCTCAGTGTTTGATTGATTGAGTCCGTGTGTGTTTTGTGTCAGTGATGAGGTTAGGGAACTCCGCTGAAGCTCTGGAAGCAGCCAAACGCTCTGTGCATCTGTCAGACTGTGTGCTGCGGCTCTGCATCACAGTGGCACATTTGAACAAAGCCATGTATTTTGCCTGTGATAATGTGCTGTGGGCCGGCAAAACAGGACTGCTGCCCGAACTGGACCAAAACAAATGGAGCCAGAGGTCATTTAGGTGAGTGTTAGATTCATTTGGTTTTTTTGTTATTTTTTTGCAAAATTTTCAGAAATTTTAGCAAAATGAAATCATTTCAAAAATTATACACACACACACACACTATATATATATATATATATATATATATAAATATAAATTTTATGTTATTTATATGGTTATATGGTTTTGGTTTCCTGTAATAACCAATATTCACTGCTGGTCAAAAGTTTGGGATCAGTAAGATTTATAATGTTTTTTGAGGGAGTCTCTTCTGCTCATCAAGGCTGTATTTATTTGATCAAAAATACAGAAAAAACAGTAATATTTGTGAAATCTTATTGCAATTTCTAATATCGGTTTCCTATCTTAATGTACTTTAGAATTTATTTCTGTGATGCAGCGCTAAATTTTCAGCATCATTTCTCCAGTCTTCAGTGT
This sequence comes from Tor tambroides, assembly GCA_021397915.2. Taxonomy (NCBI): domain Eukaryota; kingdom Metazoa; phylum Chordata; class Actinopteri; order Cypriniformes; family Cyprinidae; genus Tor; species Tor tambroides. The sequence continues at coordinate 114,715 of JAFVLL020031563.1, forward strand.
CACATGATCCTTCAGAAATCATAATAATATGATGATTTATTATGATTTATTATGACTGTTGTGCTGCTTCATATTGTTTTTTTGGAACATGTGATACTTTTTTCTTTGATTCTTTGACGAATACAAAGTTAAAATGAGCAGTATTTGTTCAAAATAGAAATCTTATCTAACAATATAAGTCTTTACTATGACTTTTTATTCATTTAACACATCCCTCCTGAATAAAATATTATTTTCTTAAAAAAAAAAGAAAAGAAAAAAATGTACTGACCCCAAACTTTTGAATAGCATTGTATATTGTAACACAACATTTCTTTTTTAAATAAATGCTGTTCTTTTTAACTTTTTAATTAATCAGAGAATCCTAAAAAAAAAAGATTTATATTATAAATCAGCATATTAGAATGATTTCTGAAGGATCATGGGACACTGAAGACTGGAGTAATGATGCTGAAAATACAGCTTTGATCACAGAAATAAATTATATGAAAAAGTATATTAAAATAGAAAACTGTTATTTTAAATTGCAATAATATTTCACAAAATAAGTTTTTTTTTTCTGTATTTTTGATCAAATAGATACAGCCTTGATGAGCAGAAGAAACATTAAAAATCTTACTGATCCCAAACTTTTGACCGGCAGTGTATATGTTTACATATATTTTGTTTATTCTTCTATTTAATTGATTTTGCAGGTGAAAATTTGGTTCAAATCTGTGACTGAATTTGCATTACCCATCAGAAATGTTCCTGAATTTTTTTTTTTTTTTTGCATTTTAATGTACATGTATTTTTATTTATATGGACATGATTGCATTTAATTGAATATTTTGAACACAGCATGAAATTGGCAATCTAATAATAACCCGACTTTCTCTCGCTTCCTGTAAACAGGTACTACTTGTTTGCACTCATCCTCAATCTAACCCGAGACGCGTATGAAATCCGTCTGCTGATGGAGAGAGAGTCCCGCAGCAATTCAGCTAAAAGCTTTAACTCCAGTCCGTCTCCCCTCACGCCGAGCCCAGAGAACGGAGGAGAGTTCCCTCTGACCCCGTTGCCCTCCTCAGCTCTGTCTCCTCTGCCGTCCCTCCCCATGATCTCAGCCAGACTCAACCAGCAGCTCCAGCTCCTGATCACGGTGCTGCGCAACAACCCTCCGCTGCTCCTGGACCTGCTGAAGAACCTGTGTGACGTCTTCATCCCGCTGGACCGGCTGGGCCTGTACCCCACGGGCTCCGGCTTTGTGGGCGCCTGCGGCCTCACCTCCTCCGTCCTGTCCATCCTCACTATAGTTCACCCCTGGCTCAAACTCAAGCCCTGAGTCCCGTGGCGGGAACTACATGTCCTGTGGCTTTATTTCTGGAGAGAACCTCTCTTGAGCTTGTGTAGATAGCAGGAAGGAGAACGTCTGTCCTTCATTCCAGTTTAATTGCACGTTCAAAACCGTTTCTCCTACGTGTGGAAAAACTAAAAACAAGATCTTACCTATTCTAATTAAAACCAGTCATTTAAGTCTGGAAATGTCCAAGTCTGGCCGGATTTTAATTATTCCTTTCATATTAGCCCATATAATGCTGTAGTTTCAGTATGGGGGGTGTTCAAGTGCTCTTGCAATTCAGCACAGAACTACAAAAGGCAAACTTACTTTCAAAACCATAATTTTCTCCTGATAATGAATCTCACCATAATCAATGGAAAATCTGCTTAAATGAAATGTAATGCAACAAATATGTGACCTTTACAAATGTACATTACAATTTAAATAATTGTATTTTAGTCATAATAATATAGCTTTGCTAGATTCAAAATGTCACAGCAAAAAGAGTATATATATATCTTAAACTGCAGCATTTTTTTTTGTGTCAGACTTGCTAATCAAACGTTGTTCAAGGATACTGCTGAGTTCGGAAACGGTTACTGTTAAAAATGTAATACTTTATCCAATAGATGCTTTTAAAACCTATATCTATGTTTGAGGCTGTTTCTTGTTTTTCGATTACTAGAGTTGTGAACCTCTGTAATTTGTTACCAAACACATTTCAAAACTAGTAGTTTACATTTTTGCAGTGATTAATAAATAATCAACCAAAAATGATTTGGGGAATGGTTTAGAAGTAATATGTTATAAACTTATATTTGCTTAATTTACTTTAACTACATCACTGACTCACTGACAGATTTTTTTTTTTTTTAAAATGTGTGTATACATGAGCTATAGAGTTTTACGCAACATAACCATATTTTGAAACTTCTTGAATGTTAATGCTATGCATCATCACTGGGGTTACTGATGTGACATGACGGAGCTGTGAATCTAACTTTTCAAATAAATAATGTCTTGAATTTTATTCCCTACTCTTGATTTTTCCTTATTTTCCATGTGCATTAATTAGGATCTCGCTCATTTTATGAAACGTAAGCAAATCGGAAACTTCTTGAACTTTCTGTCAAGAATCAAGGTTATTTGCAGCCTATCAGTGTTTCATCTGTTCTGTTGAATCTCTCAAGGCGTATTGTCCCTGTCTTGCTAAGCTGCATCTCACCACTGGAGGGAAACACAACCCAACATTTGCTACCGGAAACATGACATCTTTCTGACAAGAAAATATGTTAGGGTGACCAGATTTCAGAAATCATATTCTAGTTCAGTGCTCAAAATATCATTTAATTCTTAACTGTGAGTATCTAAGAATTAAAAAAGGGGGACAATTTTATTTTTTTTTTTAAATTGTGGCTTTCGAATAATAGTAAGTAATAGGCCTAATTATGTTTGCAAACTGACCCTAGCTTTAGGCTAATACAATTCACCAAAAATCACTATGAAAAACTGCAAATAGCAAACAGATCAAAACAGTATTAGCCTATATCATAAGAAAAGTATGAGAAACAAAAAATAAGAACAAATGATAAATAAAACTAACATTTTTTTTCAAATTATAGACTAACATGTTCATTTTCACACAGTGAATATGCAGTAATTAGGCTACAAGTTTTCAAATGTTATTTTTAGTGCTGTCAAACGATTAATCACGATTAATCGCATCCAAAATAAGTTTTTACATAATATATGTGTTTACATAATATATGTGTACTGTGTATATTTATTATGTATATATAAATACACAAACATACAGTATATATTTAGAAAATATTTACATGTATATATTTATATTTATATTACAGATAAATATATTTAATATATAAACAACATATTTTTCTTAAATATTAACATGTATGTGTGTGTATTTATATAGACAATAAATATACACTCATATATTATGTGAACAAAAACTTTTATTTTGGATGCGATTAATTCCAATTAATCATTTGACAGCACTAGTTATTTTATGTTTATGTTTTTTTGAAAACCGAAAATGATGGCTGCGTCTGAATTCGCATACTTCCCCACTATATAGTATGCGAAAGCAGTATGTGACAAAAGAAGTATGTCCGAATTCATAGTACTCATAAAAGTGTAGGCAAAAAGTACCCGGATGACCTATTACTTCCGACGTGATTCTGAAGTGTGCATACGATTGACACTTTACTATCCCACGATGAGGCCACGAGAGAGTATTTGTGAATGACAGTGGCCCTGTCCCAAATCGCAACCTAATCCCTCGCAGTCTTTCTCCGAGTCCACACTTTTGTTGACGTACTGTTGGGTAGAAGCCTGCCATGGAGCTCGCCTCAGAAGCACCCTTCTGAAAGCTAAAACGACGAATGGAATTAATGTACACATGCATGCGGTGGCCATTGCAAGGGTCCAAGCGCGCATGAAGTGTGCCATTTGGGACAGGGCCAGTGACGCAACGCAACTGACGCTGGAAGGTCGCATGACAATGACAACGTGGAGAATGTGGTACGTCCAGATTACATTCGTACTATATTACGTACTATATTCGTACTAAGGTTATTAGTAATTAAAACTAAAAAAAAAAATGGATTCAGAAAAACATACTAGTATTTAATACGTTTAAGAATCACATGGGCATGGGCCATGTGGTTGTTTGTAAAGTATGTGTTTAATTGCACAGATTGAGAGCACAGTCTCCTACTGTGAATGAGTGGTGGTGGAGGTCTGTCCTCCTACTCTCTCAACACACTTACATCACACTGATTCACATGCTCTGTGTCACTCCCACATTGGTGCATTTGTTTGCATTACCCCCAGCCCTCTCTCTTTCTCTCAGTCAGGCTCAAAATCACTTTTAATTATCTAGTGCATGTTTGCTAGTAGAATGTTTGCAACATTGAGCCATTGTCGGAGTAATAATAGGAAATGCTGTATTTACATGTGCCTGTTGAGCTTTGTATTGATCTCGAGTGTTTTCACTAGGAAGCGAATGACATAAATGGTGAGCAGGATAGGAAAGAGTGAAGGTGGTCATCAACACCACCCACAGTCACCCACAGCAGATGCTTTCTCAACTCTCTCTCGCTCTCTTTATATTTCATTCTACACCCTTTCTTATCAGGCAACTCTCTTTGTACTGGAACATTAGCTATTCTTTTATTGGGCTCCCAAAATGTAGTAGTCATGGAGATATTAAATGGCTTTGTGGCAGTGGGGAACAGGTCTGAGAGCGGTACTTTGCAATGTGGTCTCAGACGTTTGAACCCCACCAACGAAGATCTGGACACACACAGTGCTGCAGACAGTAACATTAAACCAGGACCCACGCCACTTTTGAAAGAGACAGAGAGAGGATGAGTAATGTTTGGCGCATCCCAGCAGAGCATGTCTCTTCATGAGTCTGTGCCAAGCTGAGCTTAATGCTGTGTTAATAGACAACTGATTGTCTCTGAACACGGACCCCACTGGAAGTCTTTCTTACATAAGCTCAGGTTTGAGCTCCAGACCAATCACATCATTGCCAAACAAAGTGCAAAATACTGACTACTGACTATCTATCTATCTATCTATCTATCTATCTATCTATCTATCATCAAACTAATTTTAATGTTACACAAAGATAACGCGAGTAAATACAAAATGCAGTTTTGAAATAATGATTTCATTTATTAAGTGAAAAAAGCTGTCCAAACCTGCCTGGCCCTACGTGAAAAAGTAATTGCCCCCTAAATCTAATAACTGGTTGTGCCACCCTTTGCAGCAACAATTGCAATCAAGCGTTTGCGATAACTGGCAATGAGTCTTTCACATCGCTGTGGAGGAATTTTGGCCCACTCTTCTTTGCAGAATTGTTTTAATTCAGCCACATTGGAGGGTTTTCAAGCATGAAAGGACTGTTTAAGGTCATGCCACAGCATCTCAATCGGATTTAAGTCCAGACTTTGACTTGGCCACTCCAAAACCTTAATTTTGTTTTTCTTGAGCCATTCAGAGGTGGACTTGCTGGTGTGTTTGGGATCATTGTCCTGCTGCATAACCCAAGTGCGCTTGAGCTTGAGGTCACAAACTGACAGCCGGACATTCTCCTTCAGGATTTTCCGACAGAGTGCAGAATTCATGGTTCCATCAATTATGGCAAGTTGTCCAGGTCCTGAAGATGCAAAGCAGCCTCAGACCATCATACTACCACCACCATGTTTGACTGTTGGCATGATGTTCTTTTTATGAAATGCTGTGTGGTTTTACGCCAGATGTAACGGGACACACACCTTTCAAAAAGTTCAACTTTTGTCTCATCAGTCCACAGAATATTTGCCCAAAAGTCTTGGGGATAATCAAGATATTTTTGGCAAATATTTTTTGGCCTTTGTGATCTTTTTGGTCAGCAGTGGCTTTTGCCTTGGAACTCTCCCACGGATGCCGTTTTTGCCCAGTCTCTTTCTTATTGTTCAATCATGAACACTGACCTTAATTGAGGAAAGTGAGGCCAGCAGTTCCTCAGATGTTGTTCTGGGTTCTTTTATGACCTCCTGGAGGAGTCGTTGTTGCACTCTTGGAGTAATTTTGGTAGGCCAGCCACTCCTGGGAAGGTTCACCACTGTTACAATTTTTCTCCATTTGTGGATGATTGCTCTGACCGTGGTTCGCTGGAGTCCCAAAGCCTTAGAAATGGCTTTATAACCCTTTCCAAACCGATACATGTCAACTCTATTGTTTCTCATCTGTTCTTGAATTTCTTTAGATCGCGGCATGATGTGTTGCTCTTTAAGCATGCTTCACTTTGTCAGACAGGTTCTATTTAAGTGATTTCTTGATTCAACAGGTCTGGCAGTAATCAGACTTGGGTTTGGCTAGTGAAATGTAACTCAGCTTTCTAAAATAATGTGGTTAATCACAGTTCTTTCATGATTTAACAGGAGGGGGCAATTAATATTTCACGTAGGGCCCGGTAGGTTTGGACAGCTTTTTTCCCTTAATAAATGAAATCATCATTTAAAAACTGCATTTTGTATTTACTTGCATTATCTTTGTGTAATATTAAAATTTGTTTGATGATCTGAATCTTTTAAGTGTGACAAATATGCAAAAAAAAAAAAAAAAAAAAACAGGAAGGGGGCAAAAACTTTTCCACACCACTGTATCTATCTATCTTCCCTATACTTCCTTACTTCTTTACTTCCTTCCTTCCTTCCTTCTTTTTTTCCTTCCTTTTTTCCTGCCTTCCTTCTTTTTTTACTTCCTTACTTCTTTACTTCCTCCCTTGCTTCTATCTATCTATCTATCTATCTATCTATCTATCTATCTATCTATCTATCTATCTATCTATCTATCTATCTATCTTCCCTTTACTTCCTTCCTTCCTTTTTTACTTCCTTGTTTCTTTACTTCCTTCCTTACTTCTTTGCTTCCTTCCTTCCATTTTCTAACTATCTTCCCAATGCTTCCTTACTTTTTTACTTCTTTCCTTTACTTCCTTCCTTCCTTACTTCTTGACTTCCTTCCTTCCTTCCTTCCTTACTTATGTCTTTACTTCCTTCTTCCCTATCTATCTATCTATCTATCTATCTATCTATCTATCTATCTATCTGTCTATCTATCTATAAATGTCTTCTTTTATTTCTTTTTTATTCTAGTTTCTTAGTTTCTTTTAAACTATTTGTGGGAAAAGGTGTGGGAACATAAAACATTGTTTAACTACTTTTTTTTCTGTAAGGAATGTCAGAGTCACCGTCCTTCCCATGAGTATAACCTACCTGCGATCATTTTAGATGATACACGTCTCTGACTGGACTTCCCCGTCACACACTGTACATTGTATAAGGTCATATTATCTATCCTGCCTGAACAATAATCCGCCCTGTGGTCTGTGGTTTATCTTTTGTGGCCAGCTGATTCATACAGAAAGTGTTTCAGTGTACGGATCATATGTCTTTATATGCACACAATCCTATCCGATGTGTGCGGTGATTAGGATCGGCCCTCATGTCCTGTGATGCCATATGAACTGGATACGATCTGCGGGGCTGATGGGATACGGGAGGACAGGGGAGGCACGGCTCGCGGTTGACATTCTGTCATCTCAATGCAGAAGATAAAGAGAGCGCTGTGGCTTTATCAGGACACCATTGTGTATAACTTTGAATGACAAAGGGGATGTGAGGTGAAGTGCACAGATATGAATACCTGCCATTCAGCACATTAAGATACAGAAACAGTATCAACAGTATCTTGGAAAGGTCAACATGTAATGTTTATGGTTTATATAATGTGCAATTAAAATGGGGCATGTAATCTAATTTATGTACAAAGGCCTTTATATCTCATTCATTATATATGTAAGGTACTTTTCAAAACTTTGGATTCAGTAAGATTAGATTAGAATAGATTTAAAGACAATATGTTTATTCAGTAACAATGCATTAAATTGACCAAAACTGACAGCAAAGAAATTTATAGTGTTATAAAAGATTTCTGTTTCAAATCATGATCATGAAAATCATGATCAAATCATCATGGTCACATTTTCCTCAATTGTTTTCAACATTGATGACAATAAGAAACGTTTCTTGAGCAGCAAATCAGCATATTAGGATGATTTCTGAAGGATCATGTGACTCTGAAGACTGGAGTAATGATGCTGAAAATTCAGCTTTGATCACAGCAATAAATTACATTTTAAAACATATTCAAATTGAACAAAATTATAGTAATATTTCAAATATTACTGTTTATTTTTTGATCAAATAAATGCAGCCTTGATGAGCATGAGAGATTAAAAAATAACTATACTGTGGTGCACAATATTTATTTATTTATTTTTTAAGTAAAATCCTTCAGACATGTTTTGACATTTGTGGTTTAGAGAGCTGCATGTTTGTCAGGGCTTTTTCATATTTTTTCTTCCCTTTCTATTCTGGTCTTTCTTTTTTATAAAGCAGCAGCATCAAATGTCAACTTTATCTCCATAGCAACACATTTTGGCCAGAAAAAGGGCATCAAGGAAGGACATCTGAGTGCATGAAGATTTTTATTATTTTTTTTTCCAGTTCAGAATGGCAAACAACTCCACAGAGATTACAAGCACAGTTGTCCCAAAAGTATTTCCACACTTAAAATGTGCAGTATGCATTTAACTGTATTACACTGTAATAATAATAATAATAATAATAATAATAGCTGTGGAATTTTGGACTTGGAATTTTTTAATCAGAAATTGCTAGTGAATTCAACAAATAATTACTAAGAAACGGCAAGTAACATATTAAAATTAAAATGAATTTTTGAAGTAGTAGTATTTTTTTTACAATTTCAGTACGAATCAAAATATCAAACTAAGTAGCATCTGCAAACAAAACATGCTGCATGCATTAACTGTGAACATATTCTAAAGACATTTTTGGGCCACATTTGAATTGCATAACATGACATGTTTAGACTGAACCGAAACAAACCTTTTAAATGGTTTCCTTTTGAATGGATTCAACAGCTAATGGTATAATAAACCAATGCTTTTATCACCATAACAAACATTTTACTTCATTTCCTGGACTACATCAGAGTTACTATGCGGAATATTTTCATTGCTATATTTCCCACACTGTGAAATAAACTGCTGCTGAAATAGTCAAACACTAACAGTGTTGTGGGTTTACGAGGCCATCAGTCTTTCAACTGTCCTCGGGTCTCTGTGTGGGTCGGGACCTGCAGTACAGATCCCTCTGGGACTGAAGAAAGGGAGTGAAGACCAAATATGCCCAGCCCTGTTTGTCCTCCTGTCAGTGGGGAGTAAAAATACTGCAGCTACGTGCTGCCCGCCAAGCCTCCTTCTCCAGTGCAGCATGTCCCACAATCCTCTGGGAGAGTCTGTGTACGGCTGGATGTAGTATCTGCACTTCATAAACAGTCATGGAAACAGACAGAGCTAAATAAATCCACAATACAGTTAAAAGAATCATTTTCAACACATTATTCCAGGGTTATTTTAATGAACTAAAACTAAAACCATTAAAAAACATTTTCATTGAATTAAAAAAAGGAATGAAATTAAATGAATATAATGCTATTGCAGTTAATTGCCAAAGGAACATTTCTCAATTTTATTTAGATTAACTTTATGTACCAAAATGGCTTAAAATGAAAATAAAATAAAAAATGTATTAATATAGACGTAAAAAAAAAAAAAAAAAAAAAATCTAAATGACAAAAACTAGACATTTAAAAAGAAAAAAAAAAAGAAAACCAAATTAATATAGCTAACTAAAATGAAAATAAACCAATTGAAAATATACTGATTTCACTTATTAAAATAATTCTTACAAATTTGCATTTATTTATTTATTTAATAAGTATATACATAGTAGTTTGGAATGACAAACATACCAGAATACTAACTATAAATATCTATAGACATTTGAAAAAAAAAACAAACCCTAAATGACAAAACCACAACAAAATTAATATAGCTATCTAAAATTAAAATAAAAACAACACATATAAATAAAATATATAAAACTTTTTTTTGCAATTAATTAATTTAATTTATTGAAATAATTAATATACATTTGTATTTATTTATTTAAGAGTATATATATTAGTTTGGTATGACAAACAGACCAGAATGCTATCTATAAATATCTTGTTTTCCATGTGCTTCACTGCAGATTTTAATATAGACTTTAAATGCAGTCATATTTGCAGTGGATGTTTTGGTGTTCTGTGCATCCAGCTGGCCTTTGTCACTAATCTTGATAGCGCAGTCTTCTTTCAGGTCTGTGTGAGGGTGAAGAGTGATCCGCTGCTCGATATGAAAGCTCTGCTCTGCCTACGTGAGGTCTGAGGCTCAGCGCTGTCCAACAGAGACGCCGAGATAAAGCAGGAGAGGAGAGATGTGGAGATAACAGACCACTGCCACTGACACACTGAGCTGAAACACAGACGCTGTTTAGCTGCTTAATGACTGCTGATTTCACAAAACTGAAAGGCCTAGTTATTTTACAGTTTACAGTGACAGCTAGTCATTTTACAGTTTAAGTGGCCAAAATATAAAATTAAAGAGGTCAGTTAATGAAAAATAAGGCTACAAAACAGAGTAACCCTTGTGAAAAAGAAGTACACTTTAGTATACTTTTAAAAAAGAGTACTTATTATATACTTTAAACGAGCATACTTAAGTGTGAACTGATTGTAATGCTTTCAGACTCTCATTGCAAGTAAACTGCAATTTAATTAAAATTTATTAGAGTTTAAATTAATATTAAATGCAAATACTTAAAAGTGTTTTTAGGCACACTTAAGTTGGACTTAAGTACATCTTCATAGGTAATTTCATAATAGTCTTTGAAATATGACTTAAGTGTGCTGCTGAAGGTACTGACATGCATTTATGGTAAACTAAAATATACTTTAATGTAATTTCTATTGAAAATTGTATGTCATGCATTTAAATATATTTGTAATTACACGTTTGTAATGATGAAGTTTCAATTTAGTACATTTAAAATATATTAACTTGAAATGTAATATCGAATAACACACTACAGTTAAAATTATGATAAAGTGCTTACTTTAGTATGTTAGTCAAGACATTCAAATAAGTGCACTTTAAAGCATGACTAAACATAATAAATTTGGAATATATTTTAAAATACAACTTTTAGTTTGACATTATTACAAAGTGCACATATTAAAAGTGTACTTAAGTGTGTTAAGAACAATCATGCAAGTCTTGTACATGTAATCTGGATTACGTAATCAGATTCCAAAAATGAAGTACTTGTAATTAGATTAAATTACATTTTAAAATACTCGTTATCAGACTACAGTTACTTTTTTATTGATTACGTGAAATCATATATTCACACAATAGCAATAAATTATTCATAATTTATTGATTCTCCCTAATTATTTTTCATCTTTTAAATTTTCCTTTCTAAAATACATGACATATTGTAAGTGATTGATTGCTTTTTTGATTTACTTTCATTGATGTTACTTTGTTTTTGTTGATTGATTTACTTTGATGTTGTTTTAAAATTATTTTAATTTTAGATTTTAATGACTTAATTAATTATTAGCTTTTCATTAAACTCACAAACCTCCTGCAGTTCCTTCACGTACCTGAGTTTGGGAAATCTTGACATAATGTAATGCTTAATTCATTTTATTTTATTAATAACAACAAATGGAATATATTTTATTTGTATTTTAATATCAATATGGCACAATATTATTCTATTTAAATCAATTTGATAAATGAGTTATGTTAAAAGTAATCTAAAAGTAATCAAAAAGTAATCTGATTATATTACCTAAAATGTGTAATGCAATTGATTACATTACTAACTACAATTTTTGTCCTGTAATTTATAATCAGTAACGGACTACAATTTGTAAGACATCTACCCAGCTCTGCTTATACATTTATTTCTTTAATATTATATTTTCTGCTACTACATTTTTTTATATGCTCGATTTGAAGTACACTACAAGCATATATTCAATAAAATTAAACACACTTTTTTTTCTTTTTTTTTAAGTGAAGTTTGCAAACCTACAAGCTATGAGTAAGAGTTATTATTCAGTGTTTACACAAAAGCGTGAAGGCACAGCAGCAAAAAAAAATGGCTCATTTTAACCTCAGGGTCAAAGAGTGGGTGGAAAATCGTCATGTGAAACTAAATTATGACTGTTTTTGTTGAAAGAAACATTGACTAACAATATTAGCTCCAGGATAAAAATGAAATGATTTATAAAAAGAGGCAGTCACGTTAAAGCCACGAGATATGATGATTTTAGATTTACTTGACTATTTATTGAACTGATGTAAAGGACTTCCACTTGCGGTTTATATGAACAATATATTTCATTCTCTCTCATTTTCTCCTCTCTTTCTTAGTTTCATAGCTGTTTTTTTCTTGTCTGCTTAACTCAACGCCACACGGTTCAGCCTCACTACCCCTGAATGCACAGATACTTTGGCATGGCTGGGCAGAAAGCTCTAAAACGACCAACAGCAAAGAGGTCTGGATCTCAGAAACACACACACACACACTCACCCACCCACCCACCCACACACACACACCCACACACCCACACACACACGCACGCACACACACACGCACGCACGCACGCACACCCACACCCACACCCACGCACGCACGCACGCACGCACGCACGCACACCACACACACACACACCCACACACACACACACACACACACACGCACGCACGCACACCCACACACACACACACACACACACTCACACACACACACACACACCCACCCACCCACCCACCCACACACACGCACGCACGCACGCACACCCACACACACACACACACAGACTCACCCACACACACACACACACTCACACACACACACACACACACACACACACACACACACACACACACACACACACACACACAGTATAGCACAAATCAAAGATCTCTTGCAATCTGAGAATGTGCTGTTGTCTGCTGTTCTCCGTGTTACACAGGGACACAGAAAAAGCCATTATTGTCTCGTTTTCCAGAGCTCAGCTCGTAGAAAACAAGGACGGCAGCCACTGGACACCTGGGAGCAGTAATGAAAACTATGAAAAGCAGCCAAGAGATGCAGGTCAGGAGGCTGGTGGCTCTAATGAGTATCAGTGATTACATTATATAGGACTCCTCAGATGAGGGTGGTCCAGCTATGGTGGTCATTCCAATTTAAAGAGAATGTCTTAAAGAGACAGTTCATCCAACAAAGAAAATTTGCTGAAAATGTACTTACCCTCAGGCCATCCAAGATGTAGATGAGTTTGTTTCTTCATCAAAACAGATTTAGAGAAATACATCACTTGCTAACCAGTGGATCCTCTGCAGTGAATGGGTGCCGTCAGAATGAGAGTCCAAACTGCTGATAAAAACATCATAATAATCCACAAGTAATCCACACCACTCCAGTCTGTCAATTAATGTCTTGTTAAGTGAAAAGCTGAATGTTTGTAAGAAACAATTCCATCATTAAGATGTTTTTAACTTTAAAACGTCACTTCTAAACCAGTCTATAATGCATAATAACGCTTCAACGCTTCATAAATCCATCCCCTGTAGTCCATTCACATCAAAATCCACCCACATATTTGTTTAGAACAGTTTTGATCTGTTTTCACTTGTAAATGATGTGCATCTGTGCATATTTTTCTCCTGATTCAGATGAGGCAACTTTTTCACTGAAATAAAGGAAAATTATGGATAGAGGAGCTGAAAACTGGTTATTCTTACAAATACACATCTTTTCACTTCAGTTGGAGTGGTGTGGATTACTTGTGGATTATTGTGGTGTTTTTATCAGCTGTATGGACTCTCATTCTGAAGGCACCCATTCACTGCAGAGCATCCATTGGTGAGCAAATGATGTAATGCTAAATTTCTCCAAATCATGAACAAACAAACTCATCTACATCTTGGATGGTCCATTTTTAGCAAATTTTCATTTGAACTATTCCTTTAAAGGGATAATTTTCTAATGTTCTTCAGCAGAACACAAAATAATATATTTTTAATGTTTCAATTGTTTTTGTCCACGCAATTAGTCAACGAGTCAATGGCGGCTAAAAAAAAAAACACTGGACCCCATTGACTTTCATTGTATGGAAAAAAACACTGATATTTTTCAGAATATCTTTGTCCAACATTCTTTCTAATAACTGCTCATTTCCACTGGCAGCAGTGGCTGCATGCACGTACTTCACCGTGCACAAACATCACGCACGTCTCCATTATATTTAGTAAGGAAGTATTTCTGTTTCCTGGGAATGAGGTGCCTTTTTCCACTCTTCCAGACCCAGTTTCATTTACTCAAACCTAAACTCATGTATATTTTAAGAGGCAGCATAAACCTGTTCTCTGATCGCACCAAAGGGTGACCTCTCACAAACTGTTCTTTCCCATGATCCAGGCCGCCCCCTCATTCTGCTCAGATTCCTGATGTTGCCCTACCAGTCACAATTTCTATGTCAATACATCGCCAGATTTTCATGAAACGTTTATTTGGGTGGTTTTGTACCCAGAGAGCTGTTTTTCTAGCTGTAGTCTGCCTTTGAAGAGATCTGACAGTGGGATATACTGTATAATATGGTCATGTGCCGAGACTAAAGTGATTAGGATTCTAATTTGAAATCCCTTTGATGTATTTGTGAAATGAAATCAAGAAGCTAGTGTTAATGTGCAGGTTATGCCCTATCTTTGGAGAGATTTGTTTGTACTAATAGCATTTGCATACTGGAGTAGATAAAACCCAGTGTACATTAAATTTCCATTTGTTTTGAGATGGAACATTTTGTTGAAAAAAGCTGATATGTACCGTATTGAAATCCAGGTACCATTTTATATAGCAGTGAACACCCATGCCTGAGGAATTTGAAGTTTTAATTTAATTTAATTTAATTTAATTTAATTTAATTTAATTTAATTTTAAATTAATTTAAAATTTATAATTATGAAATAGAAAGTCTATAATTATGAAATATAAAATCGTAATTATGACAGTCATATTTTTTTTTGTCATAATTATGACTGTCAGAATTTCAACTTTTTATGTCATACTTTTGATTTCATGAAATAATTGAATAATTATCAGTATATCATAATTTTAAACTTTTATCTCATGATGACTTTTTATCTCTTTATGTCATATAAACAGATACAATTTTATCTATTTTATCTTTTTATGTCATAATTTTGGCTTTTTAACTTTTACTTTTTATCTAATAAACTATTAGATACTGTATTTTTATCTCATAATTATGACTGTATGTCATAATTGTCATTATTTTGACTAGAATGTCCTAATTTTGACGTTTATTTCATTATTGTGACTTAGAATCTATTAATTTTGACTTTTATGTCATAATTATGACTTTTTATCTCATAATTTTGATTTAGGATATCATGGCACTGTGGAGAGAGAGTGTTTCACGTTTCTCTCCTCAGCATACAGAGTTATTAATTTGCTTAAATATCTGAAACACTTAACTATCTAAGAGGATTACAAAACTGCTGCTTTATCCCTTTCTTTACCCCTTTAACTTCTGCTGGGTTTTACAGCAGCAAGAATGCATTTAATCTGATTCCTACTTTAAAGTTTGCTTATGGCTACTTATTCCTGTCATAAACTGGGAACAGTGTTGATTTTTATAGCAGCACGTGAGTGGCCACATCGACTCTTTATGTGACCCTTCATTTGAAGGGTCTGGATCATATGGAAAAAAAACAAAACAAGATTTAGCATAAACTGGTTGGCATTAGTCCCATGCTCAAGTTTAGCATTAAAAAGCTACTTTAGAGGCTTTGATTCTGTACAGTCAACACCCTCTTAGTCTTAGCCATGTCAGCTTTAGTTCACCACAGAATGAAGGCAAGATAAACAACGATGAGGGGCTTCACTTAAACTGCACCGCTAACTAAGAAGATTTAGAAGGCTCAGATTTGAAGGAAAGGTATCGAAAGGTATTAAATATTAAGGTGGGATATATTATCCTGTTGAATTAAAGGGGTCATGAACTGCCTCTGTTTTTTATTTTGTACTGTTCTCTGAGGTCCACTTACAATGTTATCAAGATTTTTACATAAAAAAAAACAATTTAGAAGTAATAGGCTATTTTCTGTTCTGTTTTAACCCCCCTCATCAGAACGCTCTGTTTGAATAGGCGTAGCGGATTGTGGACTCGGAAGTAAACGCCCACTGCTATGATTGGCTAATAGTTGTGTATATTTGACAGTCTACGTCCTTCACAGATGCTGCTATTATTTAGGTTAAAAATGCATAAATACTCATATCAAACGTTCTGTTTAACAGACAAAGGAAGCGGACAGAGACAGAGACCACCTCTTCAGCTGGGTCTCGGTACGGTTGTTTGGTCCGCACCCGAGTGTGATTGCTGTATTCACACCTGCCCAAAAGATCCGCACCAAAAGGGGAAACAAACTTGAGTTTGATTCAGTCGAACCAAACAAGACAGGTGTGAATACACCCTTAGTTTCAATCGTTCTGAAAATGCCATGTTGAATCGTGCCTTGTTTGTAAACGAATCCATGGTAAAACGAAGTGAACAAAGGACCAAGTTCTTACTGATGCGGTCTGGATTTATTTTCATTAAAAATAAAGTTCATCCAATCTTTCCTAATGTTGGGATCAGAAGGAAGGCGATGCAAAGACTATTTTTTTCCACAACAATGCAACTGTACAGCGCCTTGTCTTCGGAGCATCTTTGTCATTTGGTTTCTGTGCGTTGGCCTCTCTCATAAACACTACATACGTGAATCGGTGGACGGGGCTAAACAGGCAGCGATGTAGAATCGGTGGGCGGGGCTAAACAGGCAGCGATGTAGAATTGGTGGGAGGGGCTAAACAGACAGTGATGTAGAATCAGGCATTGATGTTCTTCTGCGGAGGCGGTGCTTATCCACACTATTACATCATAGAGTAGAACATTCCACAAGCTGTCCTTTTGGCAGATCGGGATGAGAAAGTTTTGAGTTCTGAAACTTACAGGATGTTTTTATAGTACAATGACCTCTTATATATGTGTCTCAGTTCATGGCCCCTTTAAAATAGACTTTCTGTCTGTAATCATTTTATTTCAGTCAGACGGGGAAATAACGTCTGGAGGTACATCTAAGGTTTCACAACAAGAAATGAGTAAAGTTTGGCAGAGAAACTTATTTAACAAGCCTAGGTGAGCAAAACAAGCACATGCAGTAGATGGCCCTTCTTCATGGCACTTCAGACTGAGGACAGAATGCTCTGATGTTGCCTGGCACTGAACGATGTGCACGTGTAAGACGTGCTGAGAAAACCAAAGGTGGCATTGTGGAGAGAGAGAGATCTGGCATCCGTTGCTTTATCGATTCAGCCATCTCTGTGCTGCAGCTGGAGACACGTTGAGACACATCTGGGCAAATGCAATGTAGCGGTCCGCCATAGTGATTTAAAAAAAAAAAAACCCTAACCCTAATTCGTTAAAGTTTATCCTGATACATTCTGGCATTGCTTTGTGTGATATTTGGGAAATTGCATACAAAATAATGAATGGAAACACCAAGATGTGAATAAACTCTCCAAAATGTGCATTGAAACCTATACACTCGCTTGAGATGTATACAGTTTTTTAAATCAGAGTATCTATATACAATAAGTACAAATTGGCCGTTTTGTTGGCAAAAGCTATTTCCACTAATTTTGAAACCAATCTGGTAAATGAGACAGTTTTGTGGAAAAAAAGGAGGGTGAATTTTGCTCGCAATGTGAACGACTCAACTTTGAATCTATTTCTGATTTTCATTCTTATTTCAAGCAACGCCAATGGAGCGAAACAATGGACCCACAATTCAGTTCGGCAACGCATGATATCACCCATTCAAAGTAAATGAGAAGCGTTAACGGCTTTAGTATAAACATACCTGATTATCACCGGCTCTCCTTGTTTGTTAATTGTTTGCTAATTTGCCCCATTTAGCAAATCTAGCCCTTAACTATAAATAGCATTTCTACATTACTTGCACTTAATGTGTGCAAATAGCCTCTGCCATTTTTACCCAGAAGACATAAACACAAAGTAAGACAGAAACATGTTTATTGAATAGATTCCTTATTCTGCAACAAAAAGTTACCTCAACTAAACTTTAACCTAATACGTTATAATATGCAAGATTATGTAATACAATATCAAATATTTTATGCACTTGTAGTGTACTTCCAATCTTCCAATGTAATAATGTCAAATTAAAAGTTTTACTTTAAAGTACATTTTAAATCTCAATCATTTCAATCTTTTGTTGTGATTTAAAGAAGTTTACTATTTTTGATGTGATTATATATCATAGCACATATAAAGTACATGATTATATTTTTAACTGCAGTGTGTTATTCAATGTTACACTTAAAGTTAATCATTTATTAATTTAGTACATTTTAAATGTACTAAATTACAAATTATGATTACAGTTGTGTAATTACAAACATATTTAAATACACTGACATCCACAATTCAATAGAAATGGCATTAAAGTATATTTTAATTTACATACAGTAAATGCTTGTCAGTTCATCCAGCAGTTCACTTTAACCATATTTCAAAAACAATAGAAGTAATTATGAAATTACATACAAAATGTATTTAAGCCCTATTTAGGTTGGTTAGAAAAGCACACTTAAGTTCAACTAACTGCATTTAATATAAATTTAAACTATAATACATTTTGATTTAATCGTAAATAACATGCAAATAAGTGTCCAAAAACATTACATTCAGACTTAAGTATATTATTTTAAAGTACTCTTTCTAAAAGTATGCTAAAGTGTACTTCTTTTTCAGATGGATGGGCTCCATTCACAGGCAAAGAGCTTGTGTCTGTCATACTTGTACAACATGCTGGACATCACGCTGCTGTCAGCGATCTGACTATATTCTGGATCAGTGAAGCATGCGAGCGTTTAGCTTCACTTGTCTACCTCTCCACGGAGCTGATATTGGCCTGCTGCTTATTAGTTCCTACAGATTGAGCTGTTACAGGTCACTCTCTGTCAAATTAAAATCAGACCGCAGGAGGACATCTCGCACGTGAGTTTAATTTAGCCATCAGCGGCAGCGATCAGCAGAACAGGTGCACAGGTGTCATGCTGAACAGGTGCGTGGGCCGGTGAGAAGCAGCTCTGTGCTGCTCTGCCTCACAGCATTCGGGCTAAAATGAGCGGAATTCTGGGTCGGAGGGGGACGAGGTGCCCGCTGGAATGCCAGGAATGCCCGTCTCAGCACACACCTGCCTACAGTGCCTCACTGTGAGCACACCTACTGTAGGCCTCGGGGGTGTTTTTATCTGCATCTTGGTTTCGACGGACACGGTGGAGGTCACAGCCCAGAGGAGAATTTTATTGCTCTTTCATAGCTCAAGAGGCGTAATAGAATCTAATGAAACTAGGCCTCAGTCCCAGCTGTATATTTTTCTAGTCTTTTCTTTACGACCCTTGCAGCACAAAACAGAACATGAGGGTTAATTAAGACATTTCCATTTGCTGTCCATTTAGTCTTTGAGAGCCCGTTGAGATAATGAGATAATCAGATCAGCATTTGTGATTTTCTGTGAAAAAGAGCCTTACACTTTAGCATACTTTTAAAATGTTTACTTATTATAGAAATAAATTACTTTTAAAGAATATGTTTGTGAATGGAATGTCTTTTTAGTTTATTTATTTTGTTTTGTTACCAATTAATTGTATTTTGAAAAGGCAATTAAATGAAAATGTATCGTACTTTACTAAGGGTTGTCATTACATTACACGTTTCAAAACAACAACAAACAAACTTTTTTTGAGCTAGTTGCCAAAGCAACATTAATTATTTTCTTTTATTTACCATTTTCTTTTACCTCAATGTACTAAAATAACTCAAACTGAAATAAAAACCAAAACTAAATATGCATATAAAAAAATTCGAAAATAAAATGAAAATGAAAAACATGCAAAACAAAATTACCAAAATTTTAACTAAAATTATTTTGAAAATAGAGAGTAAAAAAAAAAAAATTAAAAATACTAAAAACTATAATAGTATCTCAAAGATATAAAAACAAATGATCTAAAATAACACTGACTTTTAAATAGCAATTTCATAATTACTTCTACTGTCTGTGAAATATGATTAAAATGTACTGCTGAATGTGCTATCAAGCATTTATGCAAAAAACTAAAAATATTTACATTTCTTTTCAAACTTGTATGACCTGTATTTCAATATATTTGTAATTACACATTTGCAAAGATGATGTTGCAGTTTATTACTTTTAAAATATATTAATGTAATAGTGAATAACACACCACAGTTAAAATTATAATCAAGTACTTGTGCTTAGTATGTGTCACAGAACGGCCAGGCTCCACTTCCACCCAATCACCACGATCACCCATCACCTGTGTTCTGAGTACCTGCACCTGTCAATCATTCAATTATCTCATCACCAGCTAGCACAAAAGCACACACCTCAGTCACCATCATTGTCCGGTCTCGTACGTAGTATCGAAGAGGACTCTCTGACTCCAGTCAGCATTCTGTTTACTTACCTGTACGACTTACCTTCTGTGTTCTTCCGTAGTGTTCTGTGTCTCCACGCTCTCCCTAGTCTCCAAGCTCCTGAGGTGTGTGCTCCGTTCCTGTGTCTCCTGTTCTCCCGATCATCTGCAAAGAAAGGAATTCAAGTTACACTCTCCACCAGTCTCCAAGAAGGAAGTCTAAGGATGCTGTTACTCACCAGATCATCACATCACCTTCTATCACGAACTCCTCTATGCAATAATAAACTCTCTTGTTTTTACTTACCACCTGTGTCCTGCCACTTCCGTTACAGTATGTTAGTCAACACATCAAAATAAATGTATTTCTTTTAAGTGCTGCAAAAGTTTGTTAAAACATAATGATTTAAAATGTACCTTATTTATATCTGCAAGTACTGTTTTTAAAAATATATATTTTTATGATTAAGTACACAATTAAGAACACTTTCTGAAAGGAAGCCCTCTTGAATAAGTCACAGTTAAGGCCTTTAATGTTTGTCATACTCTCATGATTTCAGAGTTTCTCAGCAGGGAAGTGTAGTCCAGATTTGGTTTACTGTGAACTTTGATTTCATTGTGTTGGCTTAAGTTAATAATGTGGAGGGAACTGTAGTTTTAAGGGTGTTGTTCCTTGTTAGGGGGCTGTTGAGTTAAACCTTGACAGAGTCTGTTTTCATTGGTTATTAATCTCTTGGTCAAACTCTAAACAGAAAATGTTTGGATCCCCTGCATAGTTTGACAGGGGGCAAAGTACAATGGTTCTTAGCTAATATGAATCTGCTTTAAAAGGAAGATGAAGGCTTTGGAGTTTCGTCAGAATTGCAGCAGAGAATGGAATGAATGGAATGCTTTCTATTTTAAGTCAAATCATTATGACCTCACTGACACCAAAAGAGTCACTTCTTTATAAAACACTTAAACAGTCAGCTGGAGCTTATCTACAACATAGACAACATATGCCATATTTAGGTGTTATTAGGAAGAAAATGGCACTGTTTGGTTCAGCTTATAAGGGGGCACCCATGAGTAAACTGAATATGCATGAAAATAAATAACCCCTCCTAAAATGAGTTCAGCTCAAGTTCATAAAGGTCCTTTTAAGCTGAGCCTGGGTTGAGAGACATCAGTAAACCAGCTCTTTCATGAAGTCTGCAGCTTGACATTATAAGTTAAATGTGATGTTATTCACAATAATCGATATTTAGAATATACCTATATACTTATAATATTATAGTATGCACACTTTCTGTGTGCACAGTAAACCTATGACGTATACTTAATTTGACAAATCGAACAGTATTATTTTTGCACAGATTACTGTATGCCAGGATGCAATGCATTTGATGCGAACCTCCTTTCACCGTGTGATAAATGGGCAAATAATATCAGCCATGGTAAATATTTAGTTTCTCATATCTCATGTGAAAGGAAAAGTTCACCCAAAAATAGAAATTTGCTGAAAATGTATAAACCCTCAGACCATCCAATATGTAGATGAGTTTGTTTTTTCATCTGAACAGATTTGGAGAAATGTAGCATTGCATCACTTGCTCACCAATGGATCCTTTGCAGTGAATGGGTGCCGTCAGAATGAGAGTCCAAACAGCTGATAAACACATCACAATAATCCACAAGTAATGCACACCACTCCAGTCCATCGACTTATCCAGCATATCTTCTTGATTGATAGCCAAAATAATACAACAATTTACACAAACTTAAATGAAAAATAAAAATGCAATGATTGTCAGAGGCAGAGATCCCATTGTGAGGCCTGCATTCAGTGGCTCATTGAGATGGTCACTAGTGATGCTGGTGACAAGATATGATAAGACAGACTATTTAGTATTAAAAGATAAAGAAACCAAATCCCTCTTTTCATTCAGGTCTGTCTCATTTCCCAGTGGAGTCCTGAAGAACGAACACCCCATTGCTGCAGAGGAAGGATAAAATAAAACCTTGAGACTGATGAGGACACTTGTATATCCTGTGTGACCCGTGACAAGGCCACTGCGGCTTAAGTAATGTTGAATCTTCTTCTTGCATACCCAGATTTGTCCAAATATGTATTTGCAAATAAATTTGTCAAATTGCCTTTCACCTTTTCATAACTAATTAAATCTGTAGACATCAAATTAATGTTCCAGATTCAAATATTAAGCTATGCCAACAGAATTACTGCAATTTTGTTTCTTTTTATAAACCAAGGGATAATTATAATAAAATCATTTTAGGTGGTATTTAATGGCATATGTTACAGATTGTTCTAAAACCAGAATATACTTTTAATGCAATATGTTCACTAAAAAATTATATATTATTTTAAGTTTCTTATTTATTGTGCTGTATTTGCGTATTGACTTCTATTGACATTCCTAAGGATTTAGCATGGAGTTTAATCATTAGCTTACGCTGCTTGAGGTCCATTACACTCTTGGGAGGCCAAGATTTATAGCTGAATCAACATTAACACAATGAACCTCAGTGATTTCCCATAGCTTTGAGTAGAAGACTTCCTACATTCAGAAGTTTTATTATGGGACCTTAAATATATTTTTATTTCCTGACCGCCTCAGTAATATGTTTTAAACAGGCTTCCAAAATCGTTCACACAAACTTGAACAAGGAAATGCAGCCATGATAACAGTTAATATTACTGTATAACACCAGTCATAAAGCTCTGTATTCAAGTACCAATTATTAAACTCATATTTAGGTTAACTTGTAAATTAAAATAGGTTTTCTTTGCCTACAAAAATAGTTGAAAGGTTTTCCAAGCAATACCAGTCCATTGCACACTCCCCTGGTGGATGTTAATGAGTTACACACAAGTTTCAAGTAATTTTCCACTACAAAGTGAAAACCCAAGCCCAAGTACATCTTGCTACGGCACTCCAATGATGTGATTCATAACAGGAACAACCTTTGGTTTAGTCAGCTTATGTCAAAATTCCTGTCACATTCCTGTGAATCAATGTATGTAGGCGACAGGATCAGGCTAAGGTGAAAAGGTTTACATGTATATGCCTCCCACTTGGGGTCAAAGGTCAGGGCTAAAGTCTCATAGCATCTTAAAGAACAAGGATCAGGTTTCCACTTCACAAACATTTATTTTTTGAAGTAAAAATCCCATATCACACATTTAAATGTAATTATTGGGTTTCAGCTTCATCGAATATCTAATGTTACAAAAAACCCAAAAAACTTTAAAGTGGTTTAAATATCGACATATGTTACAAAAATTTGATTTTATAGATAGTTTATGATTTTTTATTATATACACAAACACAGTACACCAAGGTGAACATATTTATTCAGACTGTTAAATTTCACTTTCAAAAAAGTACAAAAGTTAGTGCCGCTTATCAACGGTAGCTGTCACAGTTGCAAGGCGACAAGAGCAATCCTCCGTAAGCTAGATCATCTCATTTAACAACATTTGGTTCAACCTTCACAGCCTTCTAAGGATGCAGCCCCTGAATTGGCACACAGATACTGTTGCCTCGAATATAAAAACGACGTCATGAAATCACTGCTAAAGCCTTTGAAGCACAAGGTTAAACCCGGCATCATAAAACCACGTGTGTGTCAAAGGTCATGGGTCTACCAGAAGGGCAATGACCCTAAACACTTTAAAAAACACTCAGGACTGGTAGAAAGCAAACACTTGACTATGATGAGCCAGCAACGAGCACAGGTCTAATTCACACTGAATACCAGGACATTATAGAGTTTGGGTGGAGTTTACCCCAATAGTTAAACCCTTGTAAAAAATGAAGTACACTTTAACATACTTTTAAAAAGAGCACTTGTTATGGAAATAATATACTTGAAGTGTTTTTATATTACTTATTTAATTACACATTTATAATGAAGTTGCAATTAGTTTGATATTATTACAATGTGCACTTTTTAAAAGTGAACTCTCCTTAAGTAAACTTAAGTGACCTTTTTTCATTAATATTATCTGCAAGTACAGTTTTTGGTTACACTTTATTTTATGGTGTTCTTATTACAGTGTAATTGTACTTTTTAGTATTGAGTAATATTAATTATCATAATGTACCAATTATAGGGTTAGGGTTAGATTAGGATTTGATTTTTTGTTATTGCATGTAATTATGCATGATTTACGGTTATTAATATAGTAAGTACATGTAACATGTAACAAAGACACTGTAAAATAAAGTGTTACTCAGTTTTTAAATATACTATTAAGACCTTGAATTCACATTCAATACAATTAAGCACATTTCTTTTTCACAAACATGGTGGATACCAAAAGATATGCTTAATTTCTGTATATGTTACAAATAATATGCAAGAGTGCTAATACTGTAATTATTGCTTCATTGTCTTAAAAAAACCTAAATTGAATTCCTGGTAAAATCCCACTTGGATTATGATGAAGGCTTATTATTTTCTGAGAGAAAATCTGTAAAAAATTTCTTAGAAGCGATCAAAAAGCACAAAAAGCTCTCCTTCAGGCAAGTTGACATTTAAAACACATCCTAATTTGCTTATTCATTAGCCTATAAAGGAAATTATGCACACATCATTTCTCGATCTAGACTGGACTAGATTTTTCTCTCTCTTCAGCGTTAGGTAAGACATTTTACAGTGAAGCACAATATCCGGTAATCAAGCCTCATTGTAAGGCAGTGGCTGTTCAAGAGCCATCACCTTAATTACTCTCTCATCTCATCCCACTTCTTAAATCAAACAGTTCAAATTAAATATCTGCACTGAACACATCTTTTCTGCATCCTGCTGTTGTTGTTATATGAACATGACCCTGTTTCTTCAGCTCTTCTTCCCCAAAATCAGAGTTGTAATCCTGGCTCATTGTGTCAGAGATATTCTAAGGCAGGTCTGTTGCAATTTACACAAACATAAATTCTACATCGTGCATTGCTTATTTATTTATTTTTTGCTTCTGTATTGTTCATTTAGAACTTAAGATGTTCATGCAATCATGTTTCATTCAGATTGTACCATGAATCTTCCTCAAATAAATGGTGACAGACTCTACAAACTGTACGCAGTGGCTGTTGTTTGATTTGAACACTCTTCCTTCCTGAAGAGCCCTTGACATGCAGCGACTCAATGTACCACATCCGTACGTGCAGGATCCCACATGTACGCACCGTTCACAGCCTGTCTGTTCCCACAATCCCTGATGTCCCTGACTCACCTCTCACCGTATGCTGAGTTACCAGACCACCAAAAGCCTGAAGGCACTCTTTATCTCTTAAAATGAAATTAGGAAGAACAGCAAAAGGACAAAGAGAGAGAGACAGAGAGATAGGGTTGGAGAAACATCTTCATTGTTCCCCTGCCTCTGCGGTCGAGGACCTTGAGATGTTGTTATCTCACATAAAGGCAAATAAGGAGACAGACATGGCCTTGTAATCGGAGCTTTTCTATGGTAGAGAGAGATTTCCTTTTATCAGTTTATGGTCAAAAACTGAACACACAGGCATTGAAAGTGTCACTGTACTGACAAAATGCAAAATAAATAAATAAAAAGTCAATAACGAATAAATTAATTGAATATCATTATTTTGACCTAAAGGGCAGGTCATTCTCAGGAAACATTGCAATTTACTACGTGAATCACAGTGTGCGTGCCTTACAATATATTTTAAAATTATATTAATGTATAATTAATACGATACTGAAGTGTTTAACTAAAAACTATTTTGAACTATTTTCAAAATAAAACATTGATTTTATTTCTAAATATTTATTTTTCATCCAGAATATCAGTCAGTTTGTGTATCCCCATTTTCTTATGTTTTATTGATTGAAATTAAACTTTTGCTATTGACGAATTAAAAACTGAAAAAAAAAAAGTTTAGACATAAGTTCCTTTTACGGTCTTTATCAGTATTTTATAATATTTACACTTAAATTGGTATTATCAAGTTCAACAATAATTCAAACATTGTAGAAATTCATCATAGTGACAATAGTACAACCCGAATTCCGGAAATGTTGGGACGTTTTTTAAATTTGAATAAAATGAAAACTAAAAGATTTTCAAATCACGAGCCAATATTTTATTCACAAAAGAACATAGATAACATAAATGTTTAAACTGAGAAGTTTTACAATTTTATGCACAAAATGAGCTCATTTCAAATTTGATGCCTACTACAGGTCTCAAAATAGTTGGGACGGGGGCATGTTTACCATGGTGTAGCATCTCCTCTTCTTTTCAAAACAGTTTGAAGACGTCTGGGCATCGAGGTTATGAGTTTCTGGAGTTTTGGTGTCGGAATTTGATCCCACTCTTGCCTGATATAGGTTTCTAGCTGCTGAAGAGTTTGACGTATTTTTTGTTTAATGATGCGCCAAATGTTCTCGATAGGTGAAAGATCTGGACTGCAGGCAGGGCAGTTCAGCACCCAGACTCTTCTACTACAAAGCCGTGCTGTTGTAATAGCTGCAGTATGTGGTTTTGCATTGTGCTGCTGAAATACACGTCATCTGGAGGGGAGCCTATGTAGCTCAAAAACCTTTATATACCTTTCAGCATTCATAGTGCCTTCCAAAACATGCAAGCTGCACATACCGTATGCACTTATGCACCCTCATACCATCAGAGATGCTGGCTTTTGAACTGAACGCTGATAACACACTGGAAGGTCTCCCTCCTCTTTAGCCCGGAGGACACGGTGTCCGTGATTTCCAACAAGAATGTCAAATTTGGACTCGTCTGACCATAGAACACTTTTCCACTTTGAAACAGTTAATTTTAAATGAACCTTTGCCCACAGGACATGACGTCGCTTCTGGACCATGTTCACACATAGCTTCCTTTTTGCATGATACAGCTTTAGTTGGCATCTGCAGACGGCACGGCGGATTGTGTTTACTGACAGTGGTTTCTGGAAGTATTCCTGGGCCCATTTAGTAATGTCAATGACAGAATCATGCCGATGAGTGATGCAGTCTCGTCTGAGGGCCCGAAGACCACGGGCATCCAACTAAGGTCTTCGGCCTTGTTCCTTACACACAGAGATTTCTCCAGTTTCTCTGAATCTTTTGATGATGTTATGCACTGTAGATGATGAGATTTACAAAGCCTTTGCAATTTGACATTGAGGAGAGACTCTGCCTCTCTAAGACATCCCTTTTATTGCTAATCATGTTACAGACCTGATTTCAATTAACTTAATTAGTTGCTAAATGTTCTCCCAGCTGAATCTTTTCAAAATTTCTTGCTTTTTCAGCCCTTTGTTGCCCCCGTGCCAACTCTTTTGAGATCTGTAGCAGGCATCAAATTTGAAATGAGCTCATTTAGTGGATAAAAGTGTAAAATTTCTCAGTTTAAACATTTGTTATGTTCTCTATGTTCTATTGTGAATAAAATATTATCTCATGTGATTTGAAAGTCTTTTAGTTTTCATTTTATTCAAATTTAAAAAAACGTTCCAACATTTCCGGAATTCAGGTTGTAGTTTTTACAAGAAAAAAATATTGCTCTTGGAACAAAGTATAACAATTAAATAATCTTGTGTGGTGAGATTATATTTTCTGGCTTTCTCATTAATATTAGATTTTGGACTGATCTTCAAACCTGTCGCGTTCAACCCCAAAACACTGAGACTAGCGACACAAAATGTTTGACTAAGACATACCATGAGTTATTAACTTTTTTGTCAGTTATAATGTTATTGAGTATAAAGTGAATACTATCAACATTATTTTACATATTCAAAATTCTAAGTATGTGAATTAAACATTGTAAAATAGGTAAATTATTTTTTTTGATCCTGATGGGACTAAATGTTGTGGACAAAGCAGATCTTCATTTTCATGTGTTTTCTTCTTCTTTTCTTCTGTATTGTGACATGCAGACCAAATAACTGGAGAAGTCCTGTATGCGCCACCATGAGAAGTGCAAGATTGAGTTTTTGACATTTTGAAAACATTACTTTAATTTTTAGGTCAGATTTTAAAAAAAAGGGAACATATGCATAGATGAACACATACTGTATGTACGATAAGACCTATAACATGCAGTTACACGTGAATTTTCATTTTGTGCCTCCTTAGGTGAACTCCCAAATGTCTATGGCACTTATAGCCCTGGCATTTAGTGCTTGAGGAGGAAAAAATATGATTTCCTGAAAACTCTGCTGTAACCTTTTCAAATGAAATCTTTAAATGTTAAAGATGGCACCGTTTCCTGAGGAAGACCCTTTTATTGTTGTCTTTGCTGAGAAAGCATGATAAAATATGCCAGAACATTGTGCCCCATGGCCCATCGTGAATATTCATGCACATGCTTGTGTGTAAACGTTAGCGTACACACGATTGTGGGAGGAATTCAGGCTGGTGTGTCACTGAGGCGTACTGTGGACGGAGACACGTCTGCGTCAGTGATGTCATTGCTCGCTGACGAGGGTTATTGTGGTGCGCATAGCAACAGCTTTTCACGGCCTCAGTCAGCTCCCCCGCAAAGCGCCCACTTGGCTGGAGGGGGGTCTTTTAGAAAGACCCAGCTGCCCTGTTCTCTTTTTCAATCTGTTTCTTTTCCCATTTCATTCTTTTCTGTACCAAAATACTGGAGATGAGACTTGATATATAGCTATATTCCCATTCACTCTTAATGATTTTATTACAAGTGCAAACAGACAAGCAAAATTGTACTGTTTTGCCTCCTCAAAGCTTTTGCATTGTGGAAAACCTGCACATGCTGAAGTTTTCATATGGCTATGCGTTGACCAGTCTGGCATATATGATGCACATTTGCACTCATTGCACTCACAATGTATGTGTTAGTCAGTCATATTTCTTGTAGGAACAGTAAAGCCATTTACAGAAATCCCACATAACTGCGAGCAATGGGCCCTACATGTGATCTTATCCACTCTGAGCTCGCTAATATGTGAATGAATGAACATGTGATACTCAGGTGTCTGGACTTGAGACAGCTTTACTTCCATTAGAGGGAAGTCCATTTTAACTTTATTTACACATATAAATGGATTGGTTTACAAAAGTACTCAGAGGAAGTGACTTCAAAGGGCCAAGATTAAGGTTAATTAAGCCCGCAACTAACTTATTTTTAGGGTTTGTGACGTGCAAGGAACTTAACAGGTGAGAAAAATACACACTGGGTCAGTAGTTCATATAGTCAAAGTCTAAATATTAATACGGATAAAATGACAGGGTTTGGTGGTCTATATTTACAAGTAGTTTACAAGTCAGTCTTTTATTTAGTCTACTAGGTTTTTCTCTGCTAACGATTCAATTCAATTTTAAACATTTTTCAATCGCGGGTCAAACAAGTTCAGTTTTCTAGAACATTTGCTTACCAACTTTGTGGATACCAGCGAATCCAGTAAAGTCTGAAATGTATGTGCTGTTGCTGTTCATCCAACGAGCAGAACATTGTCCAGCTTATCTTGAATTAATATATAACACAATTGTCAATGGTGACTAAAGTCAGAGCTATTAGCTGGGAGGAACGAGGCCAATCCCAAATCTAAAACATGGGCAACCTGCAGATTCT
This sequence comes from Tor tambroides, assembly GCA_021397915.2. Taxonomy (NCBI): domain Eukaryota; kingdom Metazoa; phylum Chordata; class Actinopteri; order Cypriniformes; family Cyprinidae; genus Tor; species Tor tambroides. The sequence goes on from JAFVLL020031563.1 coordinate 144,698, forward strand.
AATGGCTACATTTCTGCAGTAAGTATCATGTTTATGCATTTGGCAAAACACATTGTTTGTCACATACTAAAATGGCTAATTTGGACTAGTACTACCTAAAAAGCAATAGAGATATTAAAATCTTTCACATGTTTTATTATAAATCAATATGAGCATATGTTTTTACACTTGCAATATATACACAACAATCTGTGTTTGACAGTTTGTATCACCAATGCATCGAATAAAACATTTAGGACTTCAAAAACACATAGTTTGCAAATTTAAAGATCAACCAAGGCAAAAGTGGGCATCATTTTGAAATCCAACATTCTACCACAACGCTTCAATTTATGACTGTAGCACTTTATAGGACCCCAATGCATGGACAACTTAGGGCAATAAAATTTAAATATGAACATTTCAACACAGAAATGCTACATTACAATATTCACGTATCACATGTTAGAGGCCACATTTTAGAATCGGTCTCATTTAATTGCATAGGGACTAAGAAGGAATGAGCCACCAATTGCACTTATTAGCTACAGTGAAACTGATAGTAGTACAAAGAACGAACTGACAATTTATAATATATTGAAACACAGTGAGCAATGAGACAGTATTGTTTGTATACTTAAATCTAATTTGAACATTCTTAGAACATTCAGGAATTAGGGGCCGTTCACACAGAACACGTTTCTGCATTCCAAAACAGAATGAAAAAAATGCAACTGGAAGATGAAAATTTTAATTTGACAGGTGACTTAAGTGATGCTCATGGTGTGAGATGCCAAAAAACAGCGATGCAATGGCCAAAGATGTCTGTCCAGCAAATAAAAACAGCACAGACTGAACTTTGTGATCGGCCCCAAGACTGTCAACTTGCAAAAATCCAGTTGAGATCAATAGTCAGTCTTTGTTCCAATATGGATTCCATAAAAGGCTTAACCCTGATTCTTCCACCGCTTTGAGGGGAAACTATTCAGTCCGCTTCCTTCCAAATACTGCCGACATGCTCCTCACGATACCTTTGAACCCTGCAGGGCCCTTCTTGAGCGCCCTGGCCTCTCGGATGAGCTCAAACAGTTCGTGAAACACCATCAGCACACCGTGGTACGTCTCGGCAGCGGAGACCTCAAAGAACCCACAGTCCGCCGAGAGCGCCAGCAGCCGGCCCTCTTCACTGGACACTGTACGTCTGTGCTGGAGGTCTCTCTTATTCCCCACAATGATGATCTGAGCTGTGCTGGCCAGTTTTTGCTTGGCTTGTCGTATGCACTGCACTTGTTGCCGCACAACGTTGAAGCTGGCGTGGTCACAGATGCTGTAAACAAGGATATAGCCGTCTGCCCACTGCAGCTGTCTGTCGCTGATATATCCCGACTCCTCTCCATTCTGAAACAAGACAGGTATGCATTACTTCTGTTCACTTCTGACTAGCATGCATTTCAATTGTTGCTGGTCCTATACTAGTACTTTAGGTTCTAGTACTTATGTCTTAGTTACTAGCAAATATCCTCAAAAGTTGTTAGTACATAGTTTTCAAAAATATATTTCCCAAGTATTAATTACAATTGTCTTTACTTTATAAAATTAATAACTTATCAATAGATAAAATGGATAGGCTAGTATTTCATTTTAAGGAGTTAATGTAAAAATAGCTTGCCATATGTCATGCAAAACACTTTTAATCATTATTTTATCTCGGAATATGCAAAAAGATGTTTACCTGCGGGCAAAGTGAGTCCCATATGTTGAAACAAATATCACGCCCGTCGATCTTGTCAGTATGGCTGTATATTGATTCTGTGAATGAAAATAAACCGTTAAGCAAAATGAAGGCTATTTTACTGCAAATCATACTGGTGATCAAGCACAGTATGTGATTATGCTTACCTATATCTCCGTACTCTCCTATGAACCGCCTGGTTAGAAAGCGCACGGTCAGAGCTGTGAAGAAAAAGAGATTGTTAGTGCTCTATTTCAGACTCAATGCATGAAGACAGCAGGCAACATTTGCAGCAGAACTCACCAGACTTTCCAACGTTCCCAGCTCCAAGTAACAAAATGTTGGCCTCCACTTTCTGCTGGTTGCCTTCCATGGTTTTGCTGCTGTAGCGAATGCGTGGTTTCACTTGAACAACCATTGGTGGGTAGTAAAGCCTATTGGTAGAGTCCCACAGCGAGCAGGTGTTGAACATAGAGAAGCGCAGGCAGAAAGCGCGTTTAAATAGGCTCGATATGTGTGGGCGGGGCTTTCTGCATACTGACCAATCAGAGCGAAGAGCGTCTGTTCTTGAGCTAGTACAGTACGGTTTTTTTTATTTTTTTATTTTTTAGCGCACAGGAAAACATTTTTTTTTTTTTAAATTCAGTATTTAAGATCAATAAACCGTAAAACCGAAATTCATTTCCGAATCTGCCATTGTGAAATATATGGAATATTTGGATGAAGCGGGCGGCAAGTTCCTTAAAATGTCAGCAATAAAATGTAAATTAATTCATGAAATAACAGTATTATTATTATTATTATTACAACTCAGTGAATATCACAGTTCAGTAAGGTTGTAACTAGCTGCTGTGGGTCTTGCCAAGGCATGACACCAATTACGAAGGGCTATGAATTGCAAATGCTTCTAAATGACAAGTTGTCTTGAGCAAATACTTACCACGACATTACATTAGCAATTCAACACAGACCCATAGCCCTCCTTGAACTGTCACGGCAAATGCTTTTTCATGACAATGCTTTAGTAGTTCAGTAATTCTCCAGATACAAAGGCTATTGCCTTTCTGCTTTAAATTTGCATTTTTTTTCTCAAAAATATGTACCATGTTGTTCAGATCCTGCTCTAAACTGCACTGCTGTGCTCATACTATGAATATCGTTCTGCTGAAAACTGAGTCCTTTTTGACAACAACATAGGCTACTCTATTAATTAATAAAGAGCGACGCCTCGTGGAGAAACAGCTCTCTGACAATTTTTTTTTGGGCAAGACATCTGTCCCCTCTAAATTTAAAGATCAACATAGCCTAATTTATGTTATAGCCTAATAGATTTTATATAATAAATTTGTAATAAAATGTTATTATATATATACATACATACAATATATTGCAAAAAAGTATTGGGTCGCCCCCTTCTAATGAACAGGTTTGACTACTTTAGCAATTTCTATGAGTATAAATCTTAATGTTAAAGCATATAATGATATTCTAGGAAATTGTGTGCTTCTATTATTATAGCAACAGTTTGGACAGGACCCTTTTCTATTCTAACATGACAATGCCTCTGTGTATAAGACAAGGTTCAAAAAGAAAATGATTGATTCAGTCAGTGTGGAAGAACTTGACTGGTCTGCATAAAACCAAGTCCTAATCCCAGTTTAACACCTCTGGTGTGAATGTAAATGCAGACCTTGAGACAAAAACTCATCACCAAACACCATTTAGCAGACTATGTAAACTAGTCTAAAATACAGTGTTGGTAAATACTGAAAGGGAGTTTTTGAGATTTAATGAGAGGAAATACACATTATGGTAATATGAGCCGTTATGGTAATATTGCCCATTGTTACATGTAAATCGACCTACGTGCAATATGCGCTTCCAGTCACATGGACATGTTTTAACTCTATCCAACCAGTGCAGACAATACAGAGATTCACCTTTACAGCCAAAATATGATATGGTAAAGTGTTTAAAGGACTTCACCTCACATAAGATAAAATGGGCAGACATAGAAGATCCCTGAGTGGTTGTAGGCTTTATATTAATTTGAGGTTATCTGGAAACATAAGCTCATAATCTGAGTGAGAAAGTAAACCTGTGGCAAACTGAACTTCTGTTGCAGCAAAACTAACAGCAAACATAACACTCAAAAACTCAAGTTCTTTTTCACTCCATTTAGTCCCAGAATGTCCAGAGAGAAACCGAATCAGCCCTCTATTGCTTTCTTAATTTAAAAAGACAAACTAAAGTTCAATAAAGCCAACATATATCCTCAAAATTTGGTGTATCTTTTTTTAAGCACTCACCTTAACATTTATATTAATTCATTTAGCAGATACTTTTATCCAAAGTGACTTACAGAGTTAAGGAAAGAGAAAGCAAAGTTTTATTTTTGTGGTTTCAGTGAAAAAATAAATTAAATAAAATTATGTGATGCTAGGATTTCTGAAAAGCATAAATGCATGTATGGTCACTTTGATCAATTTAATGCATCCATGCAGGAAAAAAAAGGTAGATGGGACAAACCCATTAATCTCTGACGTATTTAAATCAATGTCCATATGTAAAACTTTAACTAGTTCTTATTTAAGAACTTATGTAATGTGTTATTGTTTTCTTCTAGTAAGATTAAAAATTATGATGATTAAAATCTTTGGAGCCCATCCTGAAACAACAAGGAATGCAGACAGTTAATATTTGTCAGTTCTTTATGAAAGGAAAACTTGATCATCATGGTTGAGGGAACAAACAATTGCTTCAAAACCCACTACTACAGTAATCCATGTTTGTGGGTATATAGACAGGGAAGAATAACTTGAATTCAAATTATTTACTGTGTAATTTTGACATTTTTGAACAGTCTATCTGCGATGTCTAATGATGCATTTATCTGTATTAGTGAATCCAATTTACTAAACACTACATATACAACATGCACATTTTACTAACTGAAGAGTTTTATTGAATTATGGCTTTGCATTTAAAATACAAGCATATTCAATTTTAACAATAATTGGCCTTCATATGAAAATGATGCTGATGTCTTTGAAATATCTCAAATGATAGAGTCTGTGCATGTTCTGAAATATTAAAACACGTCATGCCGATCGGTTCAGTCAATGAACTCGCTGCTAAGCTGAAGCTGAAACCCCTCTAGATGTTCCTTCAGTCTCTCTCTGACGTCTGCCGTGGGCCTCAGGTCCAACTGATGTGTGAGCTGACCGTTTTCCCACGCTGTAGCTGTTAATACCGTGGAATCACACTTGACAGTCAGTCCATCCCTTTCTTCAGCGTCCTTTGACTGATATCTCTCCAATATCACCGGAGGCTGCACAGTCTCAATCACAGTCTCAACATCAACCCTGTTCCCTTCCCCCGCTTCGGCAGAAACCGGCATCAGAAGGACATGATCATCAGTCCCTTCCTGTACCAAGAAGAACTGCTGTCCCTGCTCCATTTCGCTCTTTTCCTTAGCGTTGAGGTCAGGGAGAAGAAGTCCTTGTTGCGGCTGAAGCAGTTGGACTTGCTGCAGCTGGAATGGCGCAGAAGTTTCCTGTAGTGTTGTGGAGTATTGAACAGGCCCAGGCGCAGTGTGCACGTCAGTCTGTGGATGCAGCAGAGCGAGTTGCTGGATTTCTTCTGCATTGCTGTGAAGCTCGAGAGATGTTTCCTCTTCGGTGTTCAGCTGCTGCGGTTGCAGTTCCATGGTGACCACCTGCATCGTGTCCTCGTTCTCTGCGCTCTCACAGTAATATAAATAGTAGCTTTGTTCCTCCACAGGCGCTACATCAGTCTTTGAGGTCTCTGACTTTTGTTCTTTGAGCACTTTGGCTTTCCTTTTGATTTCTTGGATTCTCTTGGGCTTATGTCTTGTATGGGATCCTTGAACCTCATCAGGTCCTACAGCTGCTTCTTTGTATCCACTTACTTTGTTTCCTTCATTGTCTCTTCCGCAGTAAAAGCAGCACCCTTCTTCTTCTTCCCCAGCGACTTTTCCTTTCGTCTGCGCTTGTCCGTTCCAGCCCTCAGCCAGAAGGTCTATTTCATCACTCGCGCTCTCCTCCAATCCCTCAAGATTGCAACCTCTCTCCACCTTCGCCCCCTGTCCCTTTTGAGCAGCCCAGCTTGAAAACTTGGCTCCTCGGGCCTCTTTTCCTTTGGCTCCGTCTCGTGTGCGAAACAGCGTGCTTCTGAGTCGGTTCTCTCTGAGGCGCAGTAACGCGTGGCGTAGGCGGTTCTCCCGCCGTCGAGCGGCACTCAGAAGACGCAGTGCTTTTTCCAAGCTGTCGATGGCTTTGTCGTAGCGCTTGCGCCACACTAGAGGGCACAGCTGAGCGTAGTTGTGCTCTTTGGGCAAGTAAAATCCAGGAGGAGGTGGGAGATGTCTCATGTAGCAGGATGGAGAAGGCGGACGAGGAGGAGAAGAGGAGTCAGGCGGCTGGTCATCTAGTGCCGTCTCTTCAGAGGTTTGAGGAGCCTCAGATGAAGGCTGAGGAGGAGGCTGAGCATGCTTGTCCTCCCCTTCGCCTTTTTCACTCTCATTTTCTGCTACTTTCTGCTCCACTGTCTCATTGTTGAAGATCTCCTGGGTTTCTGAGTCCTCATTATTGGAGGAGTTCTTGACACTGAAGAGATTCGGTGTAAAATATGCACATTTAGTATTTTAAACAGGTTAAAAACCTACGTACACTAAAAAAAACACAAATGTTTGTGAAAATGTACGCTTTATAAAAAGAGTCTATTAAATAGAATATACCTGCAAACAGAATCTAACAGTACACCTAATTGCTTATTAATTATTATAGTTTAAATGCAATTAGCTGACATCAAGAGTGCTTTTTTGACCCATTTAAGTAAGACTTAAGTACATATGCCACTCTGGACCACAAAACCAGTCATAAGTAACACGGGTATATTTGTAGCAACAGCCAACAATACATTGCATGGGTCAAAATGATTTTTCTTTTATGCCTACTGTAAATATATCAGAACTTAATTTTTGATTAGTAATATGCATTGCTAAGGACTTCATCTGGACAACTTTAAAGGCAATTTCATCAATATTTTGATTTTGTTTTGCACCTTCAGATTCAAATAGTTGTATCTCGACCAAATATCGTCCTATCCTAACAAATCATACATCAATGGAAAGCTTATTTATTCAGCTTCAATTAAAAAAACCCTTATGACTGGTTTTGTGGTCCAGGGTCACATATTTAAAAGTAATTTCAATTACTTTGTCTTTGAAATATGGTTAAAGTGGACTGCTGAATACACTGACAATGATAAACTAAAATACATTTGAATGCCATTTCTATTAAAATGTTTTTATATCTGTAATTACACATTTTTAATTGTAAAGTTGACAATTTAGTACATTTAAAATATACTAACTTTAAATGTAATATCAAGTAACACACTACAGTTCAAATAAAGTACTTTAGTATGTTAGTTGACACCAAAATAAGTGTAGTTTTCTTAAAGGACAACACAAGATTAAAACATGATACAAAATGTACTTTAAAGTAAAACATTTATTTGACATTATTGTAAAGCACTCTTTTTTAAGTGTACTTAAGTGTGTTAAGAAACATAGTCATATTTCAGTTTGAAGTACACTTCAAGTGCACACTGAATACAATTAAGCACAATTTTTTCTTTTTTTTTTTTAAACAAGAGAAAGCACACTAGAAAGAGATGATTTTTTTTTTTGCAGCTTTATGTAAAATACCTGATATGTTTGTCCACATTTCGAGGTCTGCCTCTCCGTTTTGTTGCACATTTCCCAGCATTTCCTCTTTCATGAGGCTGAATTTCAAATACAGTGGGAATGGCATCATCCTTCAGTCTGCGATAGCCACTAAAAAGGAGAAAATCTAAATTATTTATTTGTTTGTACCTTCTAATATATTGTATTTCAACAACAAAATGAACCTAAAACTTGTTTTGGTCATTGCCTCAGAGACTCTGAAGGAAATGTAGAGAGTAATTATTTTCAGACCTGACACCAGAGAGTTCAAAGCTATCGGGGGTGAAGTGTTTAGAGCAGAAATAGATGAATCCACTCTGGGGGTCCCACTGTCCTTTTCCCTCAGGGCCTTTGCGACGAGAGTTGATAATCCAAGTTGTGCGTCGAGGGTTTCCCTTCTTTGGCAATCTGGAAAACATAATAAACAACATTAACAAGTTAAGATCATTTAATTACCCCCTGCGGAACTACTGTTGAGACACATTATATTTTTTTACACTGCTTTTCATCACATAAAACAAGAAAACTCACAATGAGCTGAAATGCAAATGATTGTAACATGTAGTTCAGTGAATTGGTCACTAGGAGGCAGATATTAATCATTATAATTTGTCCTGAGGGCATGGTAGTATACAAACTATCAGACTACACACTGAATGCTGAGTCATTACATAAACTTTTTATTGCAGTCGTTACTATGAAAATGAGCCGTTTAGTGCTTAATCAAAATGAAACCACATAAACATCTCTAGAAATCTGAACATGTTGTATAGCAGTGGTTCTCAACTGGTGGATCAAAGGTCTGTTCTGATAGGGACAGGAACAGCAGGAAGCATATAATAAAATGTTGGTAAATTTGACTACTGATTTGAAAATATCTATGTGCACCTGTGAAAAGTGATCCCAGATTTCCTAATGTCTTTTGTGTCACGTGACTTGCAACCTACAGCAGAACAGTGTCTTGGCATCTAGGGAAAAACAAAAACAATATTTTAACAAAATTTGTACAAATAACACCACATGTGCACTACAGGGCTGTTTAACTTTTATCATACCCCCCATAACATACTTTTTTTAATCACACAAATTTATCCCATCACTTTTAATGATCTAATTAAATTAGTTTAGATCAAATAAAATGTCAATAACATGCAGTTAAATAAATAAATAAATAAAAATTATAGAAATACTGTATAATAAATAATAATGTAATAACGTAAAATAATAAAAATAACACCAACACCAATAATAATAATAATAAAGAACTAATAATACAAAAATAAATTCTGCATGTTGAGGAAACTTCAAGATATGTATCACAGAGTCATTTATTTATTCATTTATCTTGACAAGATTTTGACAGACTGGTCCTCCAGACCGAACACGTTTTCCTGAGTTGATTTACTTAAAATTTCGTGGCAATTATTTGCTGACAGTCCACAGGATGGTTTAAAAGCCATATATCGTAAACTTTTCTGTTTTAGCAGTTTTCCAGGCAGCCGACTATCGGCGATCGCCCGAATCAATATGCCTCGATGTCAGCTCATGTATGTGATGTGTTTGGGACTGTAGTGTCGTCTTTAGATAACTACATAGCAGACTATTAAAACAGCCGATACCTGAGGCGATAAATAACAAACTGGTCATCTGAAACCAGTATAAGCCGATGCTATTCGATAAAAATGCTGGCTGCCTTTCTGGAAAAGAATATACAGCGATTTCTCTCTTCAAAATCACCAATAAAACTCACCACAAAGGCCTGCGACCTCACGAAGATGGCCGTCTTCTTCTTCCTAGGCTCTGTAGATTAGACCCGCCTTTCTGCAGCAGCCAATCACAATTGTGAATTACTGTGACGTCGCGAGAGGACGTAAATATGTGTTTTGAAGGGACGGACGACGCTGCTACTTCTTTAATCACTAACCTAACCTAACCTAACCTAACGTAACTAAAACAAAACAAACAAAGAAATAAATTTTAAATGTGATTTTAAAATGTGCACTTGGAGCAAGATCTTGATAGATAGATACAAGGATATAAGCATATACAACCATAATATAAAGCATATACCAGCATATAACTATGCTTGCATTATGAATCACCTTAATTTAAATAAATAATAATAAAAAATCCATTGTAGCAGCACTAGACATCATGATGATGATGCTCTTGTGAGGCTCAACTATTTTGATATAGCAACTGATAGGACAAGTGTGGTTATTGCTACAGGAAGTTTGATTCTCTTATGATAAATCCCAAAGTGGTGTGCATGACAGAGAGAAGTGCTAAATGCACTTCACTACAGCTCAGCTGATGTGTGAAATGCTGAAGCTCAGAATCATACTTACAAGCCACAGAAACTTAAGCTATCACAACAGTACTCAGAAGTGCACAGGAAATGCAGTTTCCTGGAATTTTAATATAAGCAAGCAATAATATTAATTGCATGGTGGTTCAGTTTTTCTTGCACTGATGATAAAACGACTTAGGTCATATGCTCTGTCTATTTAGGGTTAACAAGTTACTACATCGTTACTATTGTGAACCAAAAGGAAGATCATAAAGCAAATGCATTTATAGGATCATATTCTTGAATGTAGTACTATATATATAAAGCTCTTCCTGACTGAAAACCATGCTCATCAGTTCAAATTCATAAGCCTCAATAGAATGGTTCTTTAACCAGTTTCTATAAAGTCACATTACTGTCCTTGATTGATTTAAATATAATAATCTACAAATGTTTGAAGATTATAATATTTTTTTTATACCAGGGGAGACTGATCTGGATTGGCTGACAAACATTATAAGGTGTGCAGTTATGTCATAGTACACCTATGAAATAGTTCCAGTTCTGTCAGCTGCATTAGATTTCCAAATTACTGTGCCAAAATGTTTCAGTTATTTCAAAGGTCCCCACAGCTTACAACAGCAAAAGAACCAAAACCAAGAAAGACTAAGCATATATGAGCAACAATAGAATTAAAAAAATAAATGTTTTCGCAAAACAAAATTACCTTTCATTATCTATGCAAAGCTCTCTCTCTCTCTCTCTCTCTCTCTCTCTCTCTCTCTCTCTCTCTCTCTCTCCACATACACACATTGAAGTCCCTTTCAAAGAAAGTCTGTTCAATTGGCAGCAATATTTGCAACGCCTCCGGACAGTTATTTGGGGCCTGCAAGACCAAGCCCTATCTTCTTGAATAGGGAAATCCTGAAATCTCAAAAACTGCTTGCCACACTCACATTTAAATAACATATTTCTAATGAGCAAGCAAATCTAACATAAACTGTACCATAAATGTTTTATCTTATGCTCAAATAATGTTAAAAAGCTCATGGCTGTGTCTGAAATCGCCCCTAAACCCTTAAATATATTTTTGTATCATTAGTGGTGTCCGAAATGATAGTAGACGTTATAGAGTGCACTCATCCTATAATGCAATAACAAGTGTACAACCGATGTAAACTCAATGGCTAGAATTATCCATAACTCAGCTATTTTTGTTCCATTTTTCCTAATAAATAGATTATGATCCACAAATAAATATAAAGAGAGTCACAAAAATGAAACAACAAATAAACAGAATGAGATCAACAAATATATTTTAAAGTCTCACAGGCGTGAATCAAATTCACAAATAAATAAAATGAGATTTGCAAAAAAAAAAAAAAAAAAAAATACAAATATGTTTTTACATCACAAACACAACCCTGCCTGGGATTCATTCGTGAATCACTTCCTGTACATTTGTGGATGGCTTCCTGCCTATTTGTGCTACACACATTTGTTGATTTTGAAACTTTTCTAGCTTGAAGATGCACACAAATCCACAAATAGATGGAATCCACCCACCGTCTACTTAAGCCAATCAGATAACAGCTACATTGCGCTGACCAATTGTAGATATTCTTGCTAGTCTTTTTTTATGTTTGAGTTTATGCATCTTTGAAAGTTCCAGAGAAACCGTGCTTTACATTTCTGCTATGGGAACAATGCTATATTGGATATTCAAGACAGACAGCATCAATAAATAGATCATTAATAAATAATTAATTCAGCCTCCTGATAAACATGCAACTTTGTGTAATAGATGAAATTACCTTCACACAACAGCCAAGCATTTCTCTCGACATTACATCAAAGCTGATGCATTGGGGAAACACCCTTTCTCCGAAATGCTGAAGCTTGATTGAAAAACACTATTGCGCTGCAATAGCCAACGGAGGTAATGTGCAGGAGGGCCAGCCCCTATATATAGCCTGTGCTGAGCGTTATATACTTTTGGATATTGGAATCTTTCTCTTTCACTTGAGCCTGATTTTCACCATGGAACATTTGCGCCGAGTGGACGACAAGAAGAAGATGATTCCCTCATGCAAGACGGCATGAGGAGTAGGTTCTGTGCTTGGCCGGGGCATCAATGGTGAGGTCCGTTTGACAGTCAAGACTCTCCGTGCAGTGCCCCAGTGAGTATAACGTTTATATTATTGGATAAGCTGTCTGCTCACTGCTTCTCCCCCTCCGCTGCCGAGACGGGTCATTCCCCATATCCCCCTTTGTCTAACTTCAGAAACAATTATTGGCTGGGCTGATGCAGTGCTAAATGAGTTTGTCTACCCCCTAGCATCTCACCCCTCCCCCACCCTCCCAAAGAAATTGATGGGAAAATAGCCTTGTTGCTGACAATGCAGCTTAGGAGAGAAGGTTTACAAAGGTGCATGGATCCTAATTCGCATGATATAAGCAGCCCTTGCCTCAGAACAACAGTCTGCTGTGTGCAGAGCACTTTTACATGCTTATTTCCACTTCCAGTTGCTTGTTCATTCATGCAATATCAGCAGACTGCTGCATCAGAGTGCAGAGAAGTTCCAGTCACTAACTCATTCACACGATACCGGCAGCCCCTTTCCTTAAAGCAGCAGCCAGCCATATATAGAGTACTGAGAATTTCTGGTCGGTCATAATTGTTCACTCACTCGCAGATGTAAGCAGCCCCTGCCAGTCATGTGCAGAGCACAGAGAAGTCCCAACTGACCATTCGTAAAGACCCACCCCCCTTCGTTACTCACTTATTTACACAATGGAAGCAGCCCCTGCCTTTGAGCAATGACCAGCCACGAACAGAGCATAGAGCAGTTCCAACTGCTCATTCTTTCACACAACATAAGCAGTCCCCTGCCTCAGTGCAGGGATTGGCCATGTACAGAGTACAGAGAGGTTTTCAGCTACTCGCTTACAAATGCTGCACAAGCAGCCCCTTGTCTCTGTGCAGCGGTCAGCCATGTGCAGAGCACAGAGAAGTTCTATGGAGAGCACAGTTGCTCTCTCATTTGTGTGATATTCATGTGGATTACCGTTTGCCTGTTTTTCGACTGTTGCCAATGGATCCTCACGCTAACGTGCCAGAGCATTTGTCACAGAAGACTTCACCAGCAACCAATCCAGCAGAGCTACAGCAACAATCATCAGAGTTATCTGCCCAAGTGACCGTTTTGGCTTCTCACCAACAACAACTCAACCACCTAACTTCACTCACGGAGGAGCTGGTTTGAATGCCACAAAGCCTGTGAATGAGTCCCGGTGCCATGCCTTCCCAAGCGCCAGCACCAACAGCTGTTGCTACCACGCCCTCAGGACCGCCGTTACTGCCAACCTGCATCTAGTGTTTTTTATGCTCCAGAGAGCAATCGCCTTTCTCAAAATATGATAACTTCCTATAATGTTTCCGTGAATTTTTTTTTAACATTCTGTGGGAAATTTGAAAGCTGGTTATCAGTTACTTAACTTATGTCAGGGAAGATCTGCTGCAGATTATGCTGTTGTATTCCACACCCTTGCTGCCCAAATGTTATGGGTTGATGACACATTAAAAGTGCACACGGAAAAGGATTAAACCCCGAGTTGCAGTCAGAGCTGGCCTGCCGAGACGAGGGGAGGATTTTGGATCAATTTATTGATTTGCTCATTTGTATAGACCAGGGGTGTCCAAATTCAGTCCTGGATGGCTGGTGTCCTGCAAAGTTTAGCTCCAACTTGCCTCGACACACCTGCTTGGAAGTTACTAGTATGCCTAGTTAGACCTTGATTAGCTGGTTCAGGTGTGTTTAATTAGGGTTGGGCCTAAGCTCTGCAGGACACCGATGCTCCAGGACCGAGGTTGGACACCCCTGGTATAGACAATCTTGAGAGTTCTCGTAGACCTCCCTGGCCTTCACCAGCCCTGAATTCACCAACTGTGGATGAAATATAGCTCATACAAATTGGATGCACACGTCTAACCCCTCAGGAGCAAACTTGTTGCATCGAACACCAACTGTCTTCGTACTGTGGCTCGGCGAGACACTACAGGGCAAACTGCCCCAATCGGCCGCCCCAAGATGATCCATTGGAAGTGAATACTTTGGCTACCTCTTTTCAGAGTATAGCAGGTTTGTTGGTGCCAGTAATTCTGATGTTTGCTGCTACCAAAGATCACTCTGATGCCCTGATAGACTTTGGTGCAGCAGGCAATTTTATTGATGTAAATTTAGCTGAAGTACACAATATTCCACTGATTCCTTGTACACCTCTCTTGACAGTCATGGCGCTAGATGTAGGGCCCCTGAGAAGTGGACGTGTACAACACCTCACCTCATCGACATCACTCTCCAAGTTAGGGCCCTACATGCTACAACAACACAACCCTCAAATCTCCTGGCCAGAAGGACAATTAACAAGGTGGGGAGCTTAGTATTTTAACCAGTGTCTCTCAGTCATATCTTCTACCACTGTCAGAACATCTGCCATCACTGACGATGCAGCCAATATACCTCACCAGCCTTCAGATTATCTTGACCTCACCAAAGCTTTTAGCAAGCCTAGGCCTCTCATCTACCTCCAAACCACCCAAGCAATTGTGCTATTGATTTCCTTCCCAGCACCACTCCAATCCAGGGAAGAATATTTCCCTTATCTGAACCTGAGAGCAAGGCCATGCAGAATTACATCAAGGAAGAGCTAAGGAATGGCTTCCTAATACATTCTACCACCCCAGCAGCTGCCAGCTTCTTCTTTGTGGACAAGAAGGACAGAGGACTCCATCCCTACAATGACTACCGTGGTCTCAACGAAATCAGTCAAGTTTTGCTATACACTACCTGTGGTCCCTGTGGCCCTGTAATAACTATGTCTTCACCAAACTTGACCTGCACAGAGCTTACAACTTAATCCGCATATGAGAGGGAGACGAGTGGAAGACTGCCTTCACCACAAGCAGCGGGCACTATGAATATCTTGTTATGCCCTTTGGATTGGCTAATAGTCTGCCTGTTTTCCAGTCATTCATCAAGGACATTTTTCGTGACATGATCAACCACTGGGTGATACTGTATACTGATGACATCTTCATCCACTCCAACTCCATGGAGGAGCATGTAGCCTACATGAAAACTGTTCTACAATGCCTCATTGATAACCACTTATAGGCCAAAGCCGAGAAGTGCGAATTCCACTTGACATTCCTGTCATTCTTGGGGTACGTCATTAGTTCTGAAGGAGTCGCCATGGATGATGCCAAAGTAAAAGTAACCTTGAACTGGCCTCTGCCTAGGGCTGTGAAGCAACTACAGCAGTTTCTGGGATTCGTTAGCCTCTATTGACGGTTCATCAGGAACTTCAGTCTAATTGCAGCTCAATGCTGCAATTGCCCCCTCACCTCAATGCTTTGAGGAGGGGGAACAAGTCTAAACAAGTCTAAAATGATCCCAGACATTTCAGAATCCCAAGCAACGTTTCACGTCCGCTCATATACTGCAACACCCAGATCGCAGTCTTCCATTTGTGGTAGTGGTTGATACTTCAAGCACAGGGTTGGGGCAATTCTGTCTCAACATCAAGGAACACCCAAGTTTTACCCTTATCACTTCTTTTCCAAGAAATTGACTATGGTAGAAAGTAACGATGATGTGGGTAACCGAGAACTTCAAGCCATGAAGGCAGCCTTTGAGGAATGCCACCATTGGTTGGAGGGGGCCAGGCATCCTTTTTTGGTTTTAATGGCACTCAGCTATAAGGCTAAATCTCTGGCAAGCCAGGTGGGCCCTGTTCTTCACTCGATTCCAGTTCACCATCACTTACCGACCTGGCACCAAGAATACCAAGGCAGATGCTCTCTCCCGGCAGTTCAGCCACACCACCCACGAGCACTCAAAAAAACCCATTCTTCCTGCCACTATCATTCTCATTCCATTTCAGTGGAATATAATGACATATATTACATCGGCCAAGGCTCAAGAACCAGCCCCTTCAGACTGTCCACCAGGGAAGACTTTCGTGCCATCCACTCTCCATCAGAGGGTTCTACACTGGGTTCAGTCATCCCTGCTCCAGACACCCTGGTTTTTCTGCCACCCTTCGACTGCTACAGTACCGATTTTAGTGGGACTCCATGAATGTGGACACAACTGCGTCAGTTATAAACAACTGTGTTAGTTGTGCCACCTCAAAACCATCTAGACAACCCCTGGGAGGTCTTCTTCAGCCTCTTCCTACACCCCAACGACCTTGGTCCCACATATCCATCAACTTCATAACATATCTACCCAATTCACAAGGAAACACTACTATTTTGACTGTAATTGATAGATTCTCTAAGGCCTGCCAACTAATTCCTTTACCAAAGCGTCCAGCAGAAGCAGAGCAGAGCAGCCTTTTCTATTTGTTTTCTGATACTATGATCTACCAGATGACATTGTCTCAGATCATGGCACCCAATTCACCAGTCGAGTGTGGTCAGCCTTCTTCTGTTTATTGAATGTGAATGTCAACCTCACATCAGGGTACCACCCACAATCGAATGGGCAAACAGAACAGTTGAATCAACACATCTTCCGATATCTTAGAACCTGCTGTCATGAAAATCTGACGCACATATAAATTCTCCTCCCCCTTCACATCCGTCGTAAAAATTTACATTTGTATTTTACCTTTTGTCACAATCTCTAACTGGAGTGCCCACGAGCTCCACGATAAGACGCGAGGAAAGGAAACGAGGATGCACAAATAAGAAATGAGAAGCACCCACTGTTTGGGGTTTGTTTTCAGTTTTTACTGTTTTCCTTAGTTGAATTTGTTGTCATGGTTATTTGATTGATTAGAATGTTTGACTGAACATTCTGTTCAGGTCTGTGCATTTTCAGGTCCTACGTTAGCTCCTTCAGTTTGTTTGTGTCTTACAGTGACCGGGAGCGGACATGTTCGGTTCACTTAATTTTAATCCATTCAAGTCCATTAACTTATCTTTTCCCATAATATTTGCATATTATTATTATTAGCCTATTATTAGTGGTTATATTTTTATATTCGTTTGTATTCGATTTTTTCTCCTTCATTTCGATCTCTTAATGTTCTGAATAGTTTTGTAAATAACAGCCGACTGTAAATGCTTGACATGCCAATAAAGCTTTGATTATGCTGACTGGATTTTTTACTGGAATGCAGTTTAAATTGAACATATTTGATATTATTTCGGCTAATTAATAGACTATATTTATAAATACTATAGTGTTTTGTTGAGGAATGAATAATTCACGTAGTTTCATTTGTAAATGAAAACACAACACACTCATTTATTACACACGGGCATAAATACAATCAAAGTTAAAATTTTATTGGGATAATTATCAGGCGTTTACAGTATTTGCAAAATATATGGTAGCAAATAATAGCATAGGCTAATTATACAGAACATTAATTGTAAAGCGATACACAAATTGAAAGGGGAAATAAGCATATATAACAATAAATATAAAAATGTTAATATTATAATAATAATAATAAATGAAATGTTAAATGTTAATAAAAATATTTTATCCATATAGTCCCAGGTTGCTTATGGTCACGCAGGTTTGTATACACATTAAACTCATGAGACTCACAAGAAATGGATGTCGTTCCCTCAACTTAGCATCTCGATGCCACAACTTCACACCGCATGGCTACGACATAAGGATGTCATTACCCCGACAAAACAATCTTGTGACCATGACGTATCACGTTCTCATGAATTAATATCTCGTGGCCATGACATATTATCACGTTCCCACTGTCACAGCACAGGCCAGAGACAAGAGGTAAGTGAACACACAGGTATGTTTATTGACAGGTTTGTTTGATGAATGAGTCATGGCTGAGAAAAGGTGAGCAGAAACACAATTGACAGTTCTTTGGTCCTTAGCTGTGATCACTGATGCTGGGTCTTTTGCAGGTTGGTCTGGATTGTGCAGGAGTAGAGGAGAACGGGATCAAAGGGAGAATCTGGAGGTAAGGCCATTCAGATAAGTTAGGAGAGCCAGGCTAGTTCAGGTAGGTGAACAGTAGACCGGACGATGAGTGACTGAGTAGAGTGTGCTTATGTAGGAGTGCTGATTGCTGGCTGCAGGTGCGGGTGATCAGTAATCGGGTGATTGTGATCTGGTGAGTGTCGTGGCCGGTGACTGTGGTGACTGAGGTGGTTGTGACTGCGTGGAATCCCTGAGTTAATATGTCGTGGGCACAACAAAATTAAGTGAACCGAACATGTCCCCTCACAGTCACCGTAGTGTCTCTCCATTTGGATTTACTTGTGAATTTATTAAAGACTGTTTTGGATTATCTTCATCTCCCTTGTCGTGTTTGTGGTTTACAGAGTTGTTACAGTTTTATTGTATTGCTAAAGCATTTTAAGTATATGTAAAATTAGAATATAATTCTATAATCTTCTTTTTCTACCCTAGTGAAAAATAAATATACTTAATTGTATTTTAAATATATTTATTTCATGATAAGTATACTAAAAATAGATTGACATGTCTATATTAACTGAAAATTCATTCTAAATGTAGTTATTTCATGCTTTCATCAAGCACAAACTTAGTGCACTACAAATTCATTTGTAAAATACTGTACTTTTTACAAATGCATTTGGGGAAGGATGAAATATATATATTCATCTTTAAGAAAGTACACTGGCTAGGTTCTTAATTCCATCTACAACATGTTTGAAACTTGTTAAAAGTGATTTTCACACATACATACCCATATAAACTAACTGGACGAAACCTTTGAAAGAGGACGCCACTTCATAACCCCAATGACATGTCCATGCTCACTCAGCCCAATAACTAGTGTCGATAATGGATGAATAAAGCAACTCATCTTTTGATCCTGTAGCTGTATGAAGGCCGTATGCCTGTGGGGATTGTTTGTATTGTATGCTGTCATATAATTTAAGTAAACAAGGCCCCTGTATGAGTTCTCACCTAAGACAAAGAGACAATATCACATTCTGTGTATTGATATACTGTATGTTTGTTCCTTCACCCCTTAAAAGTGTCTTAAGTATTTAAATAATGTGATTTTAATATTGGCCTAAATATAGGCTACAGTATGTTCGGTGTAGAGAGCTCAACTTATAATTTCATGAGCTCTGAAATTCACCAACAATCGGTTTTGCTGTACTCTTGCTAAACATCTGAACACGGTAGAGTGCACATTATTGGGAATCTGTGTTGCAGATTTGGCACATTTTTCAGAAGAAATCATTTTAAGATGATGCTATGTATTAATTTTTTTTTTTTAAGATGAGACTTTCATTTTGGGCAAACCAAAGAAAATGTGAGGTATTAATTGAAACATCTAGTATGTTTCTGCTAACAGGTGCTGTAAGGGCAGAGTTTCCAAACACAACTTTTGCCTACAACGCAAATGTAACAATGGGGGATTTGCGAATAAAACGATTTAATTTGTTAAATATTGAATTAATCCTTCAGTAATTTATTTTAGTCGAATCCTCTGTTGATGTCAGTCCTGTGTCTTGTTTCCCCTCCTCTCGTGCCCTTATTTGGTTAGTTCCTGTTCCGTTCCTCGTTTCATGTAATTAGTTTTTTAGTCCCCAGCCCTGTGTCATTAATTATCTAGTTTAGTTTCCCCTTTATAAGCCCTGTGTTTCCCTGCCTCTCTGTCTGGTCTGAATGTGATTGGCTTCATGTGTTTATCTATGTCTCCAGAGGGTCCTGACTTTTGTTATTAAAAATCTAAGTATTGAAGAAGTTCCTCGCCTCCTTGCTCCAGCGTGTGTGTGACAGAAGACCGGACCGATAAACATGACAACGGTTGAAGACAGGCTTTGGTGTCTGTGGCAGGATGGTCGGGAGTTGTTGAGGTATGTAGAGGAGTTCCTAGAGCTTCCCAACCAGGTGAGATGGATTGACGCCTCGCTTGGTGTCTGTTTTCGGCTGGGGCTGGATGATGTAATCGGCTGCGATCTTTCCACGTCCAGTTTTTCCCTGATCGAGCTGATTAACCATGTTCTCTATGTAAAGGGCGTAAGTCTCGAAGTAGAAGTTAATCAGAGCGATCATCCAACCCCACCCGAAAACCACCAGGCCTCACCAGCTCACCCCTTGCCAGGACCCTCCACATACCCAGCCAAAGGTTCCGACCACCCAACTCTTCCCAGCACCGCCTCTGTCCTCAGCCCAGAGCCGCCCGTGGCCAACGCAAGACAGCCGCCATCAGCAGCCAACGCAAGTCTGCCGTCCGCGGGGAAGTTCACGCCGCCGTCCGCGGCCAACGCAAGCCCGCCATTCGCGGGGAAATTCCCGCCGCCGTCCGCGGGGACGTTCACACCGCCGTCCGCGGCTCTCCCGAGCCCGCTGCCGTCAGCAGCCAACGCAAGTCTGCCGCCCGTGGCCAACCCAAGCCCGCCGTTGTTCGCGGCCGACCCAAGCCCGCCGGCAGAAAATATGGCAAGCCTACTGGCCGCTCCTCGACAGCGCCCTCTTGTGCCCGCTCCTCACAAGCGGCCTCCTATGTCTCCGCTGGTTCCGTCCAGCCCGCGCTGCCCGAGCGCCCCCAAGAGCCCGTGCCTCCTGAGCACCCTCAAGTGCCCGATCATGCCCCTACTTTCCCCAAGGAATTTTTTTGGGGGGGGGGGTAGTAGGGCTGGGGCCGCGGTCTCGGAGGCTGACCCGCCATGGCTCCCGGAATGGGCGCCACCCTGGAGGCCGGTAGTCACCCAGGAGGCCTCCAGAGCACCCCCCCCCCCAGGATGGTGTATGGTGCGAGGACGTGCCTTCCGGAGGGGGGCGTAATGTCAGTCCTGTGTCTTGTTTCCCCCTCTCGTGCCCATATTTGGTTAGTTCCTATTCCGTTCCTCGTTTCATGTAATTAGTTCATTAGTCCCCAGCAGTGTCATTTAATTATCTAGTTTAGGTTCCCCTTTTTAAGCCCTGTTTCCCTGCCTCTGTGTCCGGTCTGAACATCTAAATGTGATCGTCTTCATGTGTATCTATGTCTCCAGAGATTCCTGAGTTATTAAAAATCTAAGTATTGAAGTTCCTTGCTCCAGCGTGTGTATGTTACAGTTGACCTGTTATGATTAAATGTACAATAAACTGTGTTTGAGTTCTTGAGTATTAAAAATAGTAAAGACAAAGAAATGTTGAGTTGCAAAAATTATAATCATCGTTCTGCATAATCATAATGATGCAGTACTTTGTATAGTTATGAACTTTATCTTTTCAATTTAACCACACTTCAAATAGTGCTTCTCACAATTTTGCATGGATGCAAAGCATAAAAAAAACTCTTAAGTAGCATGTTCCATGAAGATATTTTGTATATTTACTACTGTGAATATATATTTTGATTAGTATTATGCATTGCTAAGGATTTCATTTGGACAACTTTAAAGACGACTTTATCAATATTTTGATTTTTTTGCACCCTTAGATTCCAAATTTTCAAATAGTTGTATCTCAGTCAAATATTGTCCTATCCTAACAAACCATACATCAATGGAAAGCTTATTTATTAGGCTTTCAGATGTATAAATCTAATTTCATAAATGGATCCTTATGACTGGGTTTGTGGTCCAGGGTCACATAGAAAGTAATTACTAAAGTATTTAAACATCATATAGTCATGGATTTGAAATGGTGAAAGAAATTCACTAACATGATCAGAAGGTTTATTACTTCAGTATATTCACAATACACTCCAATGCACCTGGACCAACACTTTCCATTAATGGTTCTTTAATGTCCCGCACGGACAACGACAACGTTGCACTTTGCAGTCCAAATGTGGACTGCAGCCCTTTGGGCTGTCAAAATATTATGAATTAAGCGAATTATCAAAATTATCCTGACCAGCCCTCGAAACTACACAAAAAGTTAAAATGTCAAATAAATGCAGAGACGTTAACTACATGAAAAGTAACAAAACGTATTAAAATAATTTCATATTCATATATCACATATAAATCCGCAGCGTACTGCGAGACCGTCAAACCGCAAAAACATTTCATTGCATTTTACATTAATATTTGTGCAGTACATTGAGAGTTGAAGCGTGCAGAGACAATGGGCAGAGATGTTACGGATGGGTTTATTCCTTCCGCTTGCACTGAAACATAAGCAGTTCTGCACGTTCACATTCTTCCACCAACTAACGGAACTGTTTGTGTTTTATTGCATGAACAAGAATAAAACTAATGTTATTCCGGTTTATCCAATTGTTTCCTACAGCGTTAATGACAGATCATGTCAGGTAAAAGGGAAAGCAAAACATTCAGCAGATGATAGGATATTTAATGTTGTGTCCGCTGACTTTAACAGCTTCAAGTTTAATGCACTTTTGTGTTCTATACAGGCCGTTTCACGTTCATTTCCACGCACCGCCTATATTAAGACTTTTCAGCGATTCACAGTCTTTAGGTCCATATAATTTGTACTGTCATTGATGGAAAAGACTGTTTACTTATAGTAGTATTTGTAACAGTATAGAAAGACTATAAAGTAAGCACAGTTTAACACAGCGCATGTCTGCTTTGTTGGCGCATCTGTTAAAGTGAGTGCCCGTGTGGCAGCAACCCAGGTTCGAATCCAGTCTGCAGTGTTTCCTTCAGCCAGTGTTCAAATGTCTGTGTCCAATGTTCCACTGATATTCTCTGGATAATTGAGTTGACTGGTATGCTGAGGGTGTTAGTAAAAGGCGATTTCTTAAGCTGTGCCATGATTTGTGAAGGTTAATTTATTGCATTTGAAGCACACAATAATTGTGCCATTAGCACATTTCAAGTTTACTTGGAATGCCATTGCAATGCATTTTAAAGTCACTAAAAGTAAGGCATAGTATGACCTCAGTTTGTTATTAGTGTAATATTAATGTATGTTGAACACTCTTACAATGTATTTGAATTGTAATGTCACCAAAATACATTTGAAGTTTCTGCTGAATGAATTCTGCATTTTAAAAATTAAATAAAAGAGTGGATATTTCAAATGTACTTAAGTATACTTGGAATAGTTCCACTTTAGCACAAACAAGTATATTTATTAAAGCTTTATTTGAACTTCAGCACTGCTTTAAAACTAAAATGCATTTAGTACAAAATTAGTTGTTCCAATTTAGCAGACTTTAAGTATGCCAATTTATAGTCTGCCACAAATATATTTAGTTCTACTAAAGTACATACAAATAAATTGTACTTAAGTATACTATTTTTTTCACTAGGGTAAAAACCTCCATTACTCGCTCTAAAATGATGGAGGCATGGGATGAGATGTGTAAGAAATTAGTCCCACATACAAGAGTGTTTTAAGGACAAAACCTGACAAATGCCTTGAAATACAATGCCTCAACAATGTCTTGAGCATTTGTATAAGCAGAATGATTAATTCCAGTCCATAGAATTATTGCTTTGCATTTTGGCTGCATTTCCACATCGGGTCTGCATTATTTTTCGTTAATTCAACGGCCCGTTGTCAATTATTCCTTACATGAATGTAGGATATCAGAGCGAATCAGACAATTTAAGATTCGATCAGAACATCGAAACATGAGGAGCCGAAATTCTGCAAAGTGGCCCAAGACAACAGGATGTCATAAATCAGATCCCTAGCACCACAAGTCTGAAACAAGCCTCTTTCACAGAACAGCTTACAACACTGACACAAAGAACACTTATTGATAATCCCAACTAAGGAAGGAGTTTGTCAAATTTGGGGCAAGTAACCAAGATTTATGGTCAAAGAGATGCACAGTATGACCATCACATGTAAATCCATGATAGAAATCATGAGCTTCCTCAGATTGACTTCCCTCAACTAGCAGGACAAAGACCAGACTGAAATTCCTTCTAAACCCTTTTTGACCTTTGTTCCTCAGAACACATTCTCACGTCCACAGAATGGCACAGAAACTGTGTAGATGCACCTAAATTCATCTTAAAAGGACTTCTGAGCAACTAATCATTTCTATGCATAACTCCATATTATGTATGTAACCCACACTTTTGACTTTCATCTCCTAATCACTCATTGTGTATGTCTTTTTAATAACTATTGAAAGTTTGGTATGTATGAGTGTAAAAAAATCTAGCTTGAAATGTTTCTTCCAATCAAAACTTTGTCAAATGTATCATATTCTGGTTACAGAAATCATGTCCAAAATTATGCTCTGCAAGATTGGGATAGTTTGGACCATGTGACTGACCAGATTACATGTTGATTTATTTATTGGGATGAGAAACAGAGCAACACCCTGAGCTAAGACAGTATCTAATTGTTCAACACACCATTTTGGGATGTGTCCAAAAGCCCAGTTAAAAACTCAGGACACCATCAATAAAACATGCTTTTTAATCATTGCTTTTAGCCATGTTCATCACTGCTGTTTGCCTGTGAATTCTTTGAGCGCCATTCCAGTGTGTTCTGGCCTATATGCCAGCTGCTACTTAACACCACGATGAGAAGAAAAACCACCTAGTCTCATTACATCCTTTTAATCTTTTACTTTAGTTTCTTTTCTTTCCGTTGAGAGTTTCGAGTTCTAAGTTAAGTTTGCCGCAAAGTCCAGCTCCGACTGCACCTGCTTCAAACTTCAACCAGCAACTGACTCCGAAACCATTCGTTAGCCAACGCCTAGTCTCAGCCTCAGACGTCACGCCCACGGACCGTTGGCTAAACGTCTGATGCATATGGCACACATCTGGAAACACTTCAGGAGTGTCGAAGTCGTCGTCGGATTGGTTGAATTATACCGGATTTCCGGGAGACGTGTGTGTCACGTTCTTTAATGTTCTGCCTGGAAACAAAAATGCCATAGTGCCAAACACCCTCACGAAAGAAGAAAGCTGTCGTGTTTACAAATATGACGACGAATGCTTATCAGGGTCAACTAAACGCTGGATTTTCAAAAGTATGTGAAATATTTAAAGTTTGCGGCATAGAGTTTTTAAAATACGTTCAAGAGTTTCACACACCAGTCTGTTATTGTGGCGACATTTCCACGCCCCGACGCTGAATGAAACGAACTGTGATTGGTTGTTTGACATGTCGGTCAAACGGCCTCATGGGTGGGCCTTGGCCAATGAAAGCTGCCAACTATTCCAGACCTTCAGCCGTCAGTTTGAATGTCTAGCTACGCGAGACTAGCCAACGCCCAACAATTGGCTTCCCAAGACAAGTCAACGACTACTGAACTTCAGCCAATCAGCAACTTGGGAAACCCCCTTTCTGCAAAGATGACAGCAAAAGGGAATCCCTTAACACAAAAGCAACACAAGTACAAACTCCAGATTCTAGCTGAACTGGTGCATTTAACATAAATTTTAGCCTCACTGAGAAACTCAATGCGAGGGTTAATTAAGTGATTAATGGTTGTTCAGGTCTATGTGCAATTGCACATATTGCTATAAACTTAGGATTTCACATTTTCATTCTCTAAACTCATCCTTTCCTCACTTTCTCTCTTTCTGCAATGTGTATGAATGTGTGAGGGCGTGTGATTATGTGTTAGATTAGTTTACATGTCTTAGATGTATCCAATAAAGTCTTATTTATGTTGAAAAGAGAAATATCTTGTGTTTTGTGCTTACAAGTTAATGTCTTAAACTGCTGCTCTTGTTACTGTGCTATTTAATACTGTTTTCACTATATTTTGGATTTTAATATCCAGTGAATCGCTGGCCGACTCAGTGATCAGCCGTAGAACAGTTATTCTGTTCAAATTCCCTATAAAATCATAAATGATTCCCTTTGAGCTAAAATGACCTGTTTCCCTTACATGAACTTCTTGTATTTCAGTTTGAAATTTAAAATATTTGAAGAGAGCCATATGTTAGCATTCCAATTGCTTCTAAATAATAGTTTTATCACAGGAATGCTGGAACTTGTATTAGCATCTCAGGAAGAGGCAGGGAGGCACCCTGGATAAATGGCCAGTGCATCACCTCCTCTTTGATAACAAGCTCTCCCTAAAATATTGTGAAATATTGTATTGTTCTATAATATAATGATTTTTTTTGCATTTTATATTTATATGGATTTTCAGAATAGTACTTTCGCATGGCCATCTTTGGATTAACAAATGCATAATGGTGTATTTATAGCAAGGGCTAACTGCCAAAGGCAATCAGCTGAAACTTGACTTCCTGGTTAACTAATGCAAAGGACACAAATTAAATTTCCATCACAAATGTGAGCTAAAAAGTATGTAAATTTGCTCAATTAGTGATGAGGGTGGGGTTTCTCATCTATGTTGTCAAATGGGGCAGGGGCAGCACTGCCTGTAGCTTTTGTATTTTGTAAACACACACACACACACAAGCACACACACACACACATAGATATGTCTTTATGAATGCTTTATTAATGCAAGAATGCAGAAAGGAAATGGGAATATAAGTAAGCAAAGGTTACAGATACACTTTTTTCTGGCAGATGAAAGTTCAGTTTAGGTGCTGTTAGGCTTCATGCATAAAGGAGGGATTCAAAATTCAGGTCACAGCATCATCATCTTTTCAAAAGTACTCTTGAAATTGAACTTATCTGAGTTATTGAGAGCTAATTCAAGCCTCTGCATATCTTTAATCAGAACACCATTTCTTGAGCTGAAAATATCAGCCAGAGGGGCAGCCATTGGAGAAGGTTTGTATTCATTACACTGAGGGCCCCGCAGACTGGGAGCACATTTCACTTCGTAGGTAAAAAAGAAGGTGCCATATTTAAAAACACAAACATCATTCACAACTCCACTTCTAAGATCAAAAGTGCATTTACCAAGGAGATCGCTGTTCCAGGAGCTGTCTGCATCATATACTTCAAAAGTTAGTTTATTGGCCATTCTGATCTTAATAGGACCAAACTCAAATGTTTCTGGCCAACGTGGATTGTCATTATCATCAATAGTCTTAGTGCGCCTGCTTTTGTTATCATATGCAACAGTTACAGTGCCATCTGTTTGTGTAAATCTATCTCCATACAGACCTTTGGCTCTGAGATTGTAGACTTTCAGGGTGGCAAGTCCTTTTGCAGTTGGACAGCAGTTAGATGTTATGACTTGACTACTTTCACAAACACAAGCACATCGGTCTCTTGGGCTGCACTTGATGCCAATCTTGCAAGGCTCAGAGCAAACCTTCATGAGGGCATTTTGAATGATGTATTCTTCAACAGCTTTCTTCAGTCGTTTCCTTGCAGGGTGTTTAGCACTCAGTAAGAAATGGAGGGGTTTCAGAGAGTAATGCACAACTTCAGGGAGATTCTTCAAAGACTCGACCCATTTTTTAAGGGAATCTGGGTGTGATGAACCAGAAAAAAGTAGATCTTCTCCATTTTTGTCTCCTCCAATAATTTCCATTTTACGATCATTGAACATGGAGCTGAACTTTTCATTTGTGTGCATCTTCCTTTTTTGTTCTTGACAAAAATGTTTCTTTGTGTTCACAGTTGCTGTTTTGTATGAACCAGAGGTTTCTACATCCAAACAGTCCTTCACTGCAGTATCTGTAAGGCCACTCATTGCTGCTTGACAGCTTTTGATGGCTGTTATGGCTTTCATTTGCCCTCCTAACATGACACTTGTGGTATAGTGAGTGCCATATGTGGTGATCATGTTGCGGTAGGCGTCTGGATCGTAGGATGCAGGGAGTAATTTGATCGCTTCAAGAAACTCTGCTTGAAGAGGGGGCTTTGCAGCTACACGATATCTGTAAAGAAATAGTAAACACGTTTAAATTTAGTTGGATCAAAGACGGAACAATTTGAATTTAAGTTTTAAATTCATAGTCATTTTATTTAATAGTTTTTATTAATAGTATGACTGAAGAAAAACAACCTGTAAAAACGGCATGCAACTTCATGTTTGGTGAAACTGTATTTGTCTGCTTTTGATTTTTTCATTGCAAAATTTGCATCCCAGGAATGAGTGCCTCCAAATGCAGCTTCACCTCCC
>JAFVLL020031564.1:0-21106 GCA_021397915.2 Tor tambroides
GTCCCCATTCATTGAATTCAGCTGAATGTAAAAATGACCACTAGATTTTTTTGGGGGGGGGGGCATTATGGAAGAAGGAAAACCATACGATTTGGAAATGATGGAATAAAGTCAATATTGGAGAGAAATTAACTGAAAGTAACAGCATATTTTAGTAATGTGTGGTACAGTAGCCATCATTTCCCATCTCACCAGGCACTTTTTTGCATTGCTGGAATGCTAAAGTTAAGGCCTTTTCACAAACTCAAGCTTTAATGAGGAAGACCCAGTCAAAGTGATGTAACCCACAGTTACTGGGCCTCTGCAATTAAACATGCAGAAGCTCTCTGCAATTATATTTATCATCAGAAACAATTAAACACTCACCGCCTGGGACATTACCCATCCTGCATGGCACTCCGCAGATAAGAGGGATGAATCATTCCTCCCTACTTTCTCTCTCTCACCCTCCCTTTCAATTCATATGCAACAAATGCATTTCCATGTTTGGTTGTGTATTACTTTTCACCAGATTGCCATGTTTGCATCATTCGTCAAAGGGGTTTTCCGTCTGTTTTTGAGGGAAAGAGGCAGAGTTATAATGCTATCTGCCAGTGAGCGTATGTGAAGCCCTGTGCGGCCGATAGATTGGAGGTGTTGATGAATCGCTTGAAATGTTCAGCAGGCAATTCGTTGCTGCTCAGTATGCAGGCCAGTGGGCTGAACAGCACCCATCAGGCCTGATATTAAAAGACTCTGCTCCATCACATTAGAGGGAGCTCTCTATGCCTGCCCAATGATTAAGTCTATGGGAGGCATTTGTCACTTTAGTTGAGGAAAAGCCAGACTTTACATCATACATGCATTCACCCTCTCTTTTAATGCAAATGCATGGACGTTGGGGTCCAAAAGTGTGAGACCACAAGGAAAAATCTGTTTGATACAAAATTATATCAGCTTAACAATTTGAGTTAAAAGTTAGCTTGCGTTGACACTCAGAATGTTTTAATATTTATTTTGCTCATCCTTTTGCTTTAATGCGTTCAAGCTGTGTGGAATCCTTTGTGTAAAACCCAATGATCATGTTATCCAGCATAATTTTATGAATGATCCAAAGATCAACTTATGCTTGGAAACACAAACATCTGTTGTTGTTGTTTTTTTTTCATTAATGGCCTAGAAATATTTCATATTTGTTTTAGATTGTTCATACTATATTTGTTTTACATTGTTGCTCTTTTAATGATTCAAAATCCTAAATGTTACTTTTAATAGAACACTTTTCTATTTTGATTTTAAAAAGTAATTTATTTCTGTAATGGCCAATGCTAAATTTTCAGTTGCCTTTCTTCATTCTATTTTGCTGATGTGGTGCTCAAGATGGTGTTCAAAATTTCTTGTTATAATTAATGTTAAAACTGTTTTGTTGCTTCATTTTTTTGTGGAATCCATGATACATTTTTTTTTTCAGTATTCTTTGGATATAAAGTTCAAAAGAACAGCATTTATATATTTTTTTTTTAATGTGACATTATAAATGCCGTTGCAGTCACTTTCAACAAATTTAATGCATTCCTGCTGACTAGATTTTTTTTTTAATAAATAAATATTACTCACCCCAAACCTTTAAACGTTAATAATAATAATAATAAATAATAATCTCTACATGGTCTCAGACTTTTAGACCCCACTGTAAATGTAAATCCTTTATGCATTCATAGTCACCAACTTATTTTTTCCAAAGCACTAGATTTGACGGAGGCTTTCTTCTTGAGTGGGTTGAGTGATCGTTCGATTTTGATAATGAGTCTCTTTAATTCTATTGACAAATGGGGTCACACTGAGTGATCAATGATAACCGTTCCAATTAAATTGCTAAACCTCTGCATGGTGGAGATTGTAGCCATAAAGATATAGAGCAATTGGTTTGCTCAACAGCGGGGCGTCTTCAGTGGGCCATCACACAGATGTCTCTGTCTTTTAGAAGCTGCTGCTCATGATCAAGAAAAACAAGTCATCCATTTTACGGCCACAGGTTCCAAGATTTTTTTCTCCCCCCATGTCTTAAAGTGATGCCTTATTTAGCTTGTCGGATTTTCCAAATAAATGCAATCACTGGGTTTATGGAAAAATGGATAAAAATGAGATTGTAAGGTATTGATCCCGGCGTGGGGAGGGCTGAGGAAAAACAGACCTCATCTATATAGGGAGAGAAATGAAGCAATAATTCAGGCAGGCATCGAACACCCTGCCACTGAGCCTATCGATTCCTATCCACAGCATATGAGATCACACCTGAATGAAAGAGAGCTCTGGGGAAAACAGAGAGAGAGAGAGAGAGAGAGAGAGCGAGTGTAAAACGGAGTCTGCCGTTCCCTAACATGTACAGAACATTACCACCCTGACATTAACAGCTCTGTACAAAGCCCACAAGTGCCTGTTAAAAGGTTCTGCTAAAGACCAATTACCCAGCATGCCTTTCTGCTCCGTCAGTCAGGGATACTGTTCTAGCCCTGCAGGTCTATGTGTGGTCAGCTGATTCAATTTACCACCAGCAGCTCAGCGCTAGCATCTGGTCTCAAAAACAGGAAAGCCACAAATACCGTGTTCTCGCCAGTCTAAAAACTGCCGCCCACATTCTGCCCTTGGGCTTCTGTGCGAGATATTAAGTGTGGGATTTTTTGGTGGTGTAAGGTATTTTAAAACGCACTGTTTTGACTGGCTCCATCTGCTTTTGACAGCACTCATAGTATTGTCTTTTAGCAGTGGCTCGTCCCCCCCTCTCCTCTCCTCTCTTCACCCCCGCGGGCCTGTAGTTATTATTGTGAAATATGAAGCGATCCGGCTGTGCCTTCATGAAATTTCAATGAGCATTGATCTGTGTGATTGCGAGGAATCCTTCAAGCAGTGGTTGTTGTTCATTTATTTATTTATTGCTGATATGTTTTACTCGTTTTGATCCCATCTTCTGGAGAAAAAAGGAGAGCTGTCGATTGTTAATGTATTTGTTGCTTTCCTTTTTTGGAAAATCGGCTAGGTTCCTTGATAGTTGTTTTTTTTGGTTCGCGAGGCAGAACGTTCAATTTGCGCCTCCAGGAACTCCGTTTAGATCCGTAACGGCCCTATATTTGCCTATATCGATTATATTCATTAAACGTAACAAGATGGCATGGTATACAGCAGATATTCTGCTCTTTTCAATATTGATTTTGTAGATTTTATTTCAGCTCATGACATCACATGTAACCTTTTCGTTCTCCTTCGCGTATGAAAGTGGAGAGCTGCAATGAATCCGTGATGACATGAAGCCGACTCTATCATATATGTTGGTTGCTGGCCGGTGTTATTTCTGTTGTGAAACCGTTCCCTGAGCCCAGAAAGAAATGGAAACCGCAGCTTGCGAGTTTCTGGAACTGTAAAAGTAAACAAGTGCATGGACAGTTGAAAGGTGTTTCTCTATAAATATACAGGTCTGCTGTGCATGGTTTGGTAAACAACGTTACACACCAAGTAGGACATAGAGGCTCCGGAAATGAAGAAGCTCATGGGATTTTACTTCCCTGTTTGGTGTAAGTGTATCTCTCAAAATACACTGTTTTATTCAAACTTTCTGACAAAGTTCACTCCATGACCCAGCACAGGAGGTGTTTTTTTTTCTTCTCTGTGTGGTCTCAAGGGTTTGGGTTTGTTTTTGCGGTAACTTATATACTGTCACCGGTCAATGTCAATTTGATTTGTGACATATACCAGAATTGCATGGACTCGTGTCCACGAAATGTTTGCATCATTGTTTTCAGTGGGCGTTCAGTGGCTATATAAAATTAGTAGCACTATACTGCTAACTGTTCAGTACACAGTCTCTTTCCCAGCAAGTGTGCAGTATCGAGTCGGCTGGTGAGAGGATTGTACAGTATGTGAAAATCAATAGCAATGAAGGAGAGTAAACATGTGCAGATGTCTGTAAGTGTGGTGGAGTACAGTTTAGCCTGAGATCTGGCCCATCCATCTCTGTATCAGCACATTAACTCAACACCCTCCTCAGAGGTGCTTTGCATCACGGCACCCGCCTCATTATGCTAGCACATGGGTCGACTTGAAAGAGACATACTTTAAATGTTCCCTGTCTAGACCCTCACAAAAGTTCTGCTCCAGCAGCCACTTCATTATTCACTCCTAAATGAGTTTAGTGTTGATTTCCTCAAGACCTGCTCTTTTACAGCTTTTATTGCATGTGTTTTCTTGAAGACAAATTATGTGTAATGAGATTGAAGCTCTGCTAATAAATGTCTCGGGCCTTGGTCCATGTCTCACAAATCATTAATTCTTGTTATTATTTCAATAATAAAAAAAAAGTTTTCATAATCTCTCATTTACATGCAATATCTTCATCTTCCATTGAAACAACTCTTCTGATGATGTAACTGTTTAGTCAGAGATATTATTAACCAGTTATCACTTTTCAAAATTTATTCAAATCCTGTTGGACACAATCAAGCCATGGCATGCATTGTTTCTGGCTAAATATTCATTTATTTTATTTTATTTTTTATTTTTGATGTTTTTAAAGATTTTACACTATTGTTTGGGGTCAGTAAGATTTATCTTTTGGAAATAAATTAATACTTTTATTTAGCAAGAATGAATTAATGAATGAAAGTGAATGTTACAAAAGATTTCTATGGCCTGGTTTCACAGACAGGGTTTAAACTAAACCAGGATTAGGCCATAGTTCAATTAGGACATTTAAGTAATTTTTATAAACGTGCCTTAGAAAAAACATTACTGGTGTGCATTTTGAGACAAAATAAAGGCACTGATATATTTTAAGATCAGTCAGAGCAAGTTTCTTTCAGTTGAAACAGCTCAGACTTAGATTTTAGTCTGGGATTAGGCTTAAGCCTTGTCTGTGAAACCGGGGGTATATGTTAAAATAGAACATTTATTTGAAGGTGTAATAATATTTCACAACATTACGTACTGCATTGTTGAGAAATTTCTGTCCAAAAAAAAAAAAAATCCTACCAACCCCAGACTTTTGGATGGTATTTTTGTTTCACCCAGAAATACGTCAGATTACAGTAGTTAAATGTATTGCGAATATTGCTTCATTTTGTCTTCAAGCCACAGAAGCTGGTGGCTGTCCAGACCTTGCAGCTACAGCTTTCTCTTTACATAGTTCATTCAGCCCACGCTCTTTTACTCTTCCATTCACTCTCTCCTCTACCTCCATGTCAGACCTGCTGTAATAGTGCACAACACAATCTTTCATTCAGCCTCCATCTATTCCTTTGCCATTACGATATCCTGCAATCTGCTTCCCCTCAGCCTCCATTCATGCTCCACTCGGGCCAATTCTGCTCTCTGCACCGGTCCACACTTCCATATCCCTGTCTCCAAACCACCAACGGACCTGATTACAGGAAGCCTATTTAGATATGATGTATTGTCAGCCGCGGGGCGGCTTTGAATCATTCTGTCACATTGGACTGTTTTTGTTGTTCTTTCCTTCGCCGATAGCTGTGGTCTGTTCTCCATCATGCTCCGGGATTGTTTTAACTGTTTTTTTTTCTCGTCTTGCTCTTTAAGTAAACAGCCAGTCAATCACAGTGCGGCGTGAGCGACTGTGCATCCAGGCGGTCATTGCGGCCGAGAGAGTCGAGGTTAATGCCGCCTCTCAATCAGCGAGTCGTTGAGCCCTGCTGTGTCTCGCCGCATGAGGTCTGCTGTTATTAGCCAATGTCAACCGCTTTTTAATGAAGTTACGGTTTATTGTAAAAATAAACATGACATTTTATAGAGTTGGTTGGGATGCAGACTGGCTTTTCACAAATAACTTCTTTCTCTTCAATGCGTGTTTCAGGCTTCATGTCAAAACCAGATACTGGACCAGCATTTGCATGTTCTCATAAAGCTGTAGATCCCACCTGCCATTGGATGTTGTATCAAGAGGCATCGATGTACAGTCAGAGCTGCCCCTGTTCCCTGGAGGGGGGGGGGGGCAGGCTGGGCACAGCTTGTGTTCTGGGCTCCAGGGGTCTGGTTCTGTCTGGGCCCTTGGCCATCTGAATCCACTCCACTGCACTCAGAGGCTGCCCACAGTCTGTCCTCTCAGCTGTGGAGCTGATGGGAGCTGGGTGAACTCCCTCAGGAAACGTCCAGGCTGCGGCCTACAGGGCAAACAGAAGGGAGGCCGGAAGAGAGAGAGTCTGTTACACTTCTGTTTTTTTTTTCTTTTACCCCCGTCTTCAGCAGGACAATTAACTGAGGGCCAGCGGACTCCAGTCCTCAATTGCTATTTTTTTTTGCTGCTCCTCCTATATTCTGTTGGAGATTTGATGCTTCAGGCAAAAGAAAGGCGGTCAGTCTATCGAAAGAGAATAAGAGAGGGGGAAAGTGCATGTGAAGAGTGAACAACCGTTTGAGGGACTCTTGGGTATCTTATGTCACATACCCAAATCATTTTATTATAGTATATGAGTATTAAAGTAAGATCTTGGCCTCTTTCCTGACTTCCTTCTAATGTGGAATACATTATATTCAACTTGTGCTTCTTTGTCTTTGGTCATTGTAAGTGCTGATGGTTGTTTAAGTATGATAAAGTTATTAAAGCAATTATCACCAAAGTGAGAGAAAATAACAGACATTTTGATTTATCTGACACTTTCATTTATATCATAATCTCTAAATTATTTGATAAATGTTTAGCGAATTTCAAAATATATATATACATTTTGTGCACCAGCTTAAAACCAGTATAAAGTGGCTCCAAAATTGATTTGGACACTTTAAAATGTATGAATTTTAAACCAAGCCATTTATTTTAAAATAAGATAGGGCACTTTTCAAAGACAAACATTTCAAAAAAGGCTGTTTGTTAGGTTTTAAATGATAAAAACAATGGATATACAGTTTAGAATGAATATAAAAAGTATTTTGACACTTGTCAAACACAAATTATTTCGAAACTCAACTATTTTTAAACTCGTCTAATGTTAGTGAATCGATGAACTACATTCTGACTCTGAACTCTATTCTGATGGAACACCTGTGTGAACCTCTGTCAGTACATCCACTAAAAATCACCTTGAAGTGATGTTAGAGAAAGAACAGTTGTGAGAAACGTTTGAATTTTAAAAGTTTAAATTTGTTTGATGCTACTTGGTTTGATGTTTGTTATCTAATGCATTGAAATTCATACATTTTTAAGCATAGCTTAAATGTCTTAATACTTTTGGGACCACTTTTCTGTATGCTACATATCAAATATCGAGTATCTCTGCTGACGTATGTCTCTCTGTATATCTCTTACTCTCTCTCAGTGAAGCACAGAAGGGCTCTGTGTGAATGTGCCCCTGAGGGCTGGAGTTTAGCACCACAACAGATAAACACACAAACAAGCTCAGTGGGCCAGTGCTGGAGAAAGACCCATTGTCTCAGTGTGAAAGTCCCGCTCAATCCAGGGAGGTTAGAAAAACATTGGACCAAGCACCATGTGGTCCACCCGTGCAGGATGTTTGCCCTATCACGCAGATCGGGTTCTTTTTCAATATTATCTTATTGCTTTGTCCTCAGTGAGCATTCGTGAAGCTGTCTGTGGGCCTCTGAGGAGTGGGAGGTGCCGCTTCACAGAAATGAAAACTTTAATTGAATTATTTGCTCATAACGGAGGTCTATAGATTTGTTTTGCTGATTACTGGTGCTTATGTATACAAAACAGAAGAGGGAGTTGAAATCAGAATTATTTGTTATTGCAGTTTGTTTAAGGACACAGCAAATTTAAAAAGGCGCCTTTTAGTTCTGTGTTGATCGTAATCTTGCTTATAGATGAAGTGATCTGGCTGCTTCTGATTATCATAAGATCTGTGCAAGTCTTTGTTAGCCATTGGTATAAATAATATTTTGCCGATGTGTGATATTAGCTTCTATGTGTGTTTGTGTTTAAAGGAATATTCTGGGTTCAGTACATGCTAAGCTTAATAACGTTATATGTTCACCACATAATGTTGATTGCAACAAATAATAATTTCAACTTGTCAACTTATATATATATATATATATATACATATATATATATATATATATATATATATATATATATATATAAATATATAAATTTACTAAGATCATGTTAACATGCATATTATTTAACATTTATTGTAGCTGTACTATTGAAACCATGAGTATATTAACATTTACTTCCATTGTAAGTATTTTTGATATTTTTAAGGAAAAGGAAGGACATGTGGAAATAACTTTTTTCTGGTAATCAACATATTGCTGCCAATACTGTCTATTGAGCTGAGATTGCTCTGAACATGGAATATTTTGCCTGACACACCAGCACAAAGTTGCATTGCTGTTAAACTATAGCATTTGCAATGCAGTTGAATCTGTCACAAGTCTCATTGCTCACAACCAGTTTTTGAAGCTTTCCATGAAGGTTGTGCCATTGCACCGACTGCAAAAATAGACAGGATCCATTCACATAAACTGTTCAAGTGTTGTTTTATTCATAAAGTGGTGCCTTGTGGTTGCAAACTGCTAAAGCATAGTGGGAATTGATACAGATATTTTGGCAGCTAGTTAGGAAACATAATATTTGATACTTTAGCGATCATTTTATTGCTTTTTGCTTTTGTGTTTTTTGGAACCGTATTGAGGTCTGAAGGAAATGACACTTATGTTTTATATACATTTCTTTGTAATGGTAATTGCAGATGGGTGTTGAATTTCCCTGCGGTAACACGGTTGAATTTTCTCTTTCCTGCAGCACTGAATGAACCCACTATTGACTACGGTTTCCAGCGGCTACAGAAGGTGATCCCTAGACACCCGGGTGACCCTGAGCGCTTACCAAAGGTCAGTTCTCTAACGTGACGTAACTATTGTGCTTTCTTTATTTTAATGTTAACTTGAAGTCAGTACTGACCCTATTTACTTTCTTACTGTGAACAGTTCATTGGCGCTTTATTCCAAAGATTATCCTTTCGAACAACTTTTTGTTTTCTGCTGATGTCAATTAGGCCACACAGGCTACTGGATAATGTTAACCAATACCCAAATAACTATTTAGACACGGTATGTACAAAAAGTAAGAAATCCCAAAGAATAAGTCCCATCCAGATATTTTCTCATTGAATATTATGTTTCACTCATCACATTATATAGAATAAAAATGGGTTTCAGTGTTGACTTTAATTTCTCTACTTAGCTTTTATTTTCAAAGAGCAATTACTAACATAAACACACTGGTCCTGATTTCCATTTACCACGGTAGCCTTAGCTGGAACATGGTCTAGTTATTTGAACCATTCATTATAGACTCCTTCAGTTCAGAGATTATATACTGTATATTTAATCCCACGCAGTTGTGTTCGGCATTCTCATGAAAGGAGCCCAGTTGTGGACCCAGTTGGGTGTTTATTTCTCTCTCCATGCACGCTTCTTAAGGAGAGGCAGGCCAAGTAAATGGATCCTTTGGGAGGGATAAATAAATATTACTTTATCTTGTTGTGCGTGTCCTATACCCCAGAGCCCCGCTCCAGCAGCACCACTTAATAGTGTAAAAAAAAAAAAGGGAATAATTATGGCTGGCTGGGCCTGCTCACGCTCAGGACTGACCTTGTGCTGTTAGCAGCCCTCTGTATCAAAGCTGGGCCATCAGTATTCACGGCCCATGAGCCACCTCCCAATCCATTACACCTTAAACACATCAAATTAGACCAGGGGGTCAACGAATGTGGCGTCAAACCAAAGCCAATCTACAGGAATCAGGCAAATGTAGAGTTGGTGGCCAAGTAGTTACAGTGGGTTGCTAGTCTCATGTGACCTGCAGCACACAGCACTGTTATTTTAGTATAATTGACAATGACATACTATTATAGTTTTATAGGTACACTTTAGTATAGGGACCAATTCTCACTATTAGCTAGTTGTTTATTAGCATGCCTGTTATTAACATATTGGCTGTTTATTAGTACTTATAAAGCACATATTCTGCATGACCATATTCTACATCCCCAATCCTACCCAAAACTAAACTTAACAACTACCTTACTAACTATTAATAAGCAGCAAATTAGGAGTTTATTTTAGGCAAAAGTCATAGTTAATGGTTTGTCCAAGAATTGGACCTTGAAATAAAGTGTGACTGTTTCATATGTATGTATATATTTTAAGTAATTATTTTAGCGCATCAACTTAAACTAAATAAAAAATATTATCTTGGCAATTAGCTGAATTTTTATTTTATTTTTATTTATTTTTTTTGTACTGACTATAATAACCCTGGCACACAGTCTGTTTTTTTTCTCCCTTTCATTGAGGCACACAGTTTAGTGATTTAGTAGAGTGTTTGACAGGAAGTGATATCATAGTTGTGCCTTTGTGATGTCAACATTTAACATTTTGCAGGCACACTAAATGGGTCACAGCACAGATTGGGTGTTGTGGGCACTGCACTGTTATTTTCAACTAGTCAGGCAAGGTTTAAAAAAAATATGCTACCAATCAAATGTGTGCATTCTCCCCATTCTTTATTATTATTATTATTATTATTATTATTATTATTATTATCATCATCATCCACATTTTATCTACATAATAATGAAATAATCAAAACTGTGAAAACTTTTCATTTACCATCCACTTGGGGAAAAAAATCTTAACTATTTTCTAAAACAAACTGAGAATCATATAGGCACAATTCATATCTGACTACAACTAAAAATAATAAAATTAAATTAAATATTGTTATTTAAAAATTAATTAATTTTCACTGCAAACTCCTTTTTGTGTTTTTCGATCATGAAAGCATTAAGTCAAGTATGTCCAAACTTTTGACTTGTAGTGTGTAGTGATATTATTTGCTAAATGTTGTCTGTAGCTTAAGAAATAAACATGTCATAAACAAATTTCCATTTAATTTTTATCTTGCTGTAGGTTTTATCCAACATTTGGAGATTGCACATTCAGGCTTTCCCATATAGCAGTCCTTCTCCTTCTTCTATCTCTCTATTTCTTCTTTCATTCTCTTCCCTCACTCCCTCACTCATCCCTCGTGTTAGTGTCCATTCCCCAGCTGGTGGGGAGAGGACAGATCTTCTGTCTCCTGTCAGTGGGGCTAAAGAGGGCAACAGTGTTTGATCTCAGTCCCTAATGAACCACATGGACATTGTCTGAATACCTTCCTCTGCAGTCCCACAGTCTGAACCCTGTGCTACCACACACACACACACACACACACACATACTCGCAAACACACACTCACCCTCCATCGTGTACTGCAGCACTGTGCTGACCCACTAAAGGGCCCAGCAGACAAGTGTTGCTACCCGTCCCTCCTTACACTGATAGGGACTATTACATTACTGGCTCATAGATGTCACTGATGAAGATATAAATATCCCCTTATAATGACAGATACATATATATACATGAAAATATAAATTGCTAGACATTTAAAATAGCATATTGAAAGTTCCCACAGTCATCTGCAAATATCAGGATTTTTTTCTTACATTTTATAATTGTGATTTCCATTTCCAAATTCATTAAATTCATTCAATTTATTTCATTGCTTAGAAATTGCTTTTTTTTAGTGTAAGCTCCATGAATTTTTTGTTAAAAATCGACATGCCATAGGAATCAATTGGTCAAAATATTCGGGAACACAGTTTTTGTCATTTGCTTATCAGCTTCTCTGCAGAAAGAGGAAAAGTTAAATGCCCCCCCATGATGATTATTTTTCTCTGTCTGCCATATTGTAAAAGTCTGGTAATTTTCATTGAAACTGGGGCAGCATGTTGCTCACATGTGCTCTCTGTGGTCTTAACCTTGGCTTGATTTAGACTCATTTTCCTGGGCTGATGATGAAGCTGAATGCATTAGGTGGGTCATGGTCAGGGTCACTTGTCACATCTTTCCCACTCTTTTCAGCATAAGGGAGGTAGATCTGAATACACTCGTGGCCACACTCCCCAGAGAGCCTGCTTAACGGCCACCCTTATTTTTAACCGATTCTTTACCTTTTAATGAATAGTGTGGGATGGCCCTCAAGTGAGCAGCCTCACTCTGTTAGAGGTGCTGAATAAAACAGGTAGGCAAAACTACTCGGTGAGACAGCTTCAGGGTCAGGTATAGGGGAAGTCCCTGAGGAAGCAGTTAGATGCTTGTTTGGTTATATTAGGATACTGAAGTACGTGCCCACTTTTTCAACAACCCCACTTAAAAAACAAAATAACATATTAAGTCTTGTTTTCAGAGAAATCTAACCAAATTAACTGAGGTTTATGCTTAGAAAAAAAAAATCCAATCAGGTAAGAAAAATAACCATCTTTAAAAGAAAAAAAAATGAAGTATAATTTTAAGAGTATAATTTTTAATGTTTACCCTATTTGCATTTTTTCTTTTTTCCCTTTAAACCCTTACTAAATTTTGTTATATTTGTCTAAATACAAACCATAATGTCATAGGTAATTTTGCTTCTTGAATGTTTACCTATTTTTACTGAAAGACATAAAAAATACTGTATATGATTTGTGTGTGTATGTGTGTGTATAATGCATTCTTCATTGGGATTACAAAAAACATTACAAACTTTGAAGCAAATAAAAAAAGTATTTCAGATTTAGAGTTATGCTTAATGTAGTTTATGAGGGAAGGAAATACAATCCAATGAAGCACTGAAAATTATGTAATATGTAATAAAAGAAACCACAATATGAAACTGACTTATAATCAATGATTATGTTTCTGTTACAAAATACATTATTCACAGTGCTTCATGAGCGTGGGACCAGGACATGCTGAGCTCTTTCAGTGTCAATTTATATATATATATATATATATATATATATATATATATATATATTTCACATTGGTTTCAAGTTGGACCTAGGATTATGGGTAGTGTAGTTGAAATCACACTGACTTTTGGCCAGAAGCATATGCTATCACTTAACAACCCCAAAGCTCGTGGTAGGTCTTTCCTGACAGATTTACATTTTTCCATGTAAAAAAATCCATGTTTTTTACATGTAAAAAAAAAAAATAATAATGAATGA
The DNA here is from genome assembly GCA_021397915.2 of Tor tambroides. Classification (NCBI taxonomy): domain Eukaryota; kingdom Metazoa; phylum Chordata; class Actinopteri; order Cypriniformes; family Cyprinidae; genus Tor; species Tor tambroides. Next base: position 13,044 of record JAFVLL020031564.1, read on the forward strand.
CTGATGATTAGAAAATGACTTTTTACCCTCAGATGTTGCCCTCTATATAGTATGCACATATCAAGAATAGAGCCAACACACAGGTATTCATTGTATGCCAGCTTAGTTAATGTTCATCTTCAGAGAATGCAGATCACATGGAAAACAATAGCCCAATACGTTCAACAACACACAAACATGTACACCTTTAGTCCTGGGCCTTGACAGGTTGGCATAGAGAGAGAGATAGAGAACAAAAGGAACAGAGGTAAGGGAGCGAGAGAGCAGGGTGATCCATCATGGTGAAGTCAGCTGTCCGGTGCTGCCTTCTCACAGGTCAGCCGATCGAAGGCACCACAGCCCTCACTTTATTACTGCTCGCCCAACAATAATTGAGTCACCACAAGGGGGAAGAGGCAGCCAAGGCTGCACATGGAAAGAGAGTGTAGAGGTAGTGAACATGGGAAGGGTAAATGAGAAATTATTTCTCGGTGTACCTATACATGTCCGGCCGGTTGTCGAGACAAGGCTGGTGTTAGCAAATGGATTTTACCCTGATTTCCTCGAGTACTTGGGGCTGTACGCATCTCTCCCTCTCTGTCTTCCCCTCCCTATTTCTGTCCCTCCTCCTCTCGTTCGAACACTCTCAGCGAGATATTAACAGCGTCGGCTACTGCGCCCAGCCACTCATTTCAGCACTATTGATTTTGCCCTTTATTGAGGCAATAACAGTTTGTTGACGGCACTTCTCTAAACTGCTGGACTCAATCACAGGTTAGGGCCAAGTGTGGAACACGGCAGGTTAACTTGTTTCTCTCAGTCCTTGAACAAGCGTGCTACTATGTTATCCAGCCCAGCAAATTTATTACGCAGCAATAGTTCAACAAGATGTTTTTTCTGTGATATTTTGTAGAAAAATGAATTATCACATCTGAAGTATCTTATAACAACAGGATTTTTGCATGTGTGGTACTAGTGATAGCGAAATAATGGCTTTCAGGCTCACAATGACCCCTTGAATGGAGCAAGAGACCCTTGACTGCCTAAATAATGTTTAAAATAGAGTGTCGCATTGCATTATAATGTATATAAGTGTGTATATTTATAACATATTATTTCATATTTTAAATGGATGTTTATATAAACTGATTAATATAATATATTACAAATATTTTCTTTTCTTTTTTAGATTAGATTTATATATTTATATATTGTACAGGGAATCATTGGATGGAGAAACTTATAATTAAATAGTGAAAACTGCATCCCACAATGCACCTGGCCCATATTAAGCACATCTAGGCTGCGGCCTTGTTTGGTCTCTCTCCATCTCTTCTGTCAGTGTTGTTTCCCACATTTTCCCTGTCACTTCACATCCACCTGATCCCCCTTGGCTGCCTCCACAGGGTCCAGAATTCAATCTGCGCTTCCAGGAAAAATCTCCTGCTTCTGGGTAACACTGCAGCGCGCTCTTTATACGTTGCTGGGAAATCCATAAGACTACTATAAAATATGTGAATATGGATCTAGTTAAACTTAACCTGCACAAGTTTATCGAGACCAGCATTGCAAAGCTCAAAGCAACTGTAGCGAAACTTTTCTTTAAAAATAGTATTCGTTATATAAGCAATTGAGTCTTTGCAAATTTTTGGTGACTGCGCTCCGCTGTCGTACTGTGCAGATGTGGACAGACAGGTTATTATTGACTTTCAGAGAGTAACCTTTGAGGCCCGGAGAGAATATGAATTATGCAATGAAGCCACATTAGTTAAAGAGCACAGTGACTGATATTTATGATGGGCAGATATTGATGGAAGAAAGATATGGGGGGGGAGGAGGGAGAGATTGGAGGGAGACTAAGGATATTTGATTTTGCGTTAGATAAGCTCAGTGGATAAGCCTCCATGTTAAACAATACATTCGACAGAGCGAGCAAACTCAAATCTGCGGAAGTCAAAGAAGTGTGCATCAGCTGTGCTCAAACTCATGTAATGGACATTCTGCTCTAATTCACACATGGTTCACCACGTCTATGCAATACGATGCCCACATTCACTCAATGCACTCTTGCATAAATCACAGTTTACCTCACGCAAAGGTAATTAACACATATGTACCTTAAAAACTTGCTGTTGTTACTAACTAAATCATTAACTGTCATGCATTATAACTCTGCAAACCATATTTTTGATAAACCACTGCACTCTCATGCTGCCAGTAACTAACTGTCATGGGGCTGTCATATATTTATGATCACTACTGTAAAGGCACTTTTCTATCAGATTAAAACCTGACACATTGTTCTGGGAACCGTCACAGTTTGACTCACCATTGGAGTATCTTATCTCTTACATCAGTGACAAATGGTGTGTTTGAAATTGAAGATTAGATTATTGTCAGGATAGGGAAAGGCTCACTATTTGATATCCCTCATTCATCAAAATGGATTGCAGCCTTGGTGGGTATAAACAGCATGACATTACACACCAGTGTGGTCACAGTTTGAGCCAAGCATTTACAGTTATTGAAAACAGATAGAGGCATATGAGTTTGTGTGGTTAGCTTGCACAGATTATATGTAAATCCCACTTGGATTGGGTTTGCGTTTGGTGCACCGTATGTAGAGTATGTGCTGTTCTTATATGCTAGTAATTCGTTTTTGAATGCTTGCAATAAGGCTGTCAAATTAACTTTCAGTGCATGGTTAACAATATTCATAATCTGTATTTAATATGTTATATTTATAAATATTTAATTACCAAAATAAAAAATGTGGTTAGTTTTCCTACCACAAGCGTAATTCAAGGATTGTTTAGAAACACCTTTTTCAAAATTTAACTGTCTTGACAAGGTATTTTTATACTATATACTCAATAATATGTAAATAAGATAAAAGTGCATTGTCTCCTGATTCGGTGCTTTACTAATCTACTACAATGCAATGTCTTTAAATAATCTCCTTTAGGGGCGTTTCCCCTAAATTTGCATATCATGTAATTCATTTAATTAAAATTTTTAATCATTTGACAGCCTTTGTTTCCCTGAGATTCTGTGGACTGAAAGACATATAAAATATATGTATTTTGTGACTGCACAGCAGCGAGTGTGAGAGACCTCAGTTTAGCTAATAAAACCAGAATCTCCACAAGATCAGCAGTCCATGAGGTCAGGGAAGTAGAGCAGGAAGTATGACATCATCACTGCGCTTCGTTCCGCATGAGCGACGCCGGTGACCCCACTGGTATTACTGCTCTAATAGAACATTAGGAGATGATAAAATTGCAAATGAACAAGCACAGGAATAAATTTGTCATGTTTTTACAGGCCTGGCTTCCTTGTAAATGTGCAGACGCCATTGCCTTAACATTCCAGATGTGACCCGGGCCTTATTTCATTTTTTCAGCAGTCCCCTTCCTAATGAATGTATATCATATTACCAGCCACCATAATTTACACACAGGAACAGAATCAATGTCCGGCGCACATTAATGTGGAGGCTGGCCCTAACGGTGCTGCGCTGTGGGCTAGTTGATATTATATTATTCGAAACACTACGCCTGGGGTTGTTTGCTTGCACACATTCACATTTATACGTGCTTATGTATTACTATGAATGTATATATACATCTCAGCTTTCACGTTGATGGAAAACAAGGCTGGAAAACACCTGTCAGGGTGCTAAAGACACTCGGAATGGGTCGAAGCGGAGATCGGGTCCTCATAGCTCACGGCCGTAGTGAAGGAGCAGAGTAGGGGGGAGGATTGAGCACGGGTTATGATGGCTCTGACTGATAGACAGCTATACAGACGCGCAGATCCGAGATCAGGTTTCTTTCCTGTTTACCGCTCCCGGCTCCCTGCTCGACCCTTACTGGAAGCCCTGCTACTTGCCCAGGAAATGGGCTCTGCTTCCAGACACAAGGCCACCACACACGGCCCGTGCTAATAGCATTTATTTGTTTATCTGGACAAACTTTTGGCCCCTTCCTTATTGGATTTGCCCTCTCAACAGATCTCTCCCCCACCCCCCAATATCGTAATGATGGAAGATCGATAGGTAAGGACGAGACCTTCTAACAAAGGCGAGCGAGTGCGAAAGGGAGAGAAGTAGAGGAGAGGTGTACTGGATAAATGACACAGTGCCGGTGCAGCAGGGGACCGAGCCATGGACTAATGCTTCCCATCCCTTATGTTCTTCCACCATCCTGCCAAGAAGAGGGTAAAGGAGAAGAGAGCCCGTCGGAGTCACACATCCATACTAAAGCACCACTTTAGGCCTCCCCAGGCTCCCGCGCTTCTCTCAATCACCCAGCCCAAGCCCAGGCGAACGGAGACGGGCGCCTCCCCCGCGAAGCACCCCTAACGAGGGGTTAACGCAGTGCCAGAGCTCCCATTATTGAGTGAATTTAGCACCTTGGACAGCGCACTAAAAATCTTTATTGCTTTGCTGACCCCCTCGTCATGTTCGTGTCTGTGTGTTGCATCTGGGGCCGCCGGGGGGAGGCGGAGGGGGCTGATTGAAAGGCAATATGTCGGCTGGCAGGCAGGCACACATGCTCGGGGGCTTGTTCGCAGCGAGGGTTACACGCCGAGGGTGAGAACAATTTTCTGGTTGTCGCACTGTGAGCTTATTTCCTCAGCACCGGCACATTAACTTTTAAAAAGGGTTCCACTGGAGCTTCAGGGTTTAAAAAAAAATCAAGAGGAGAAGAGGGCTTGGAAGAAAGGAAATGAATACACAGTGTAAAGAACACTGTAAATAAATGTTTAATGTGCTAAAAGGATGGTAATAAATAGGTTTTCGGTTATGGAAGTGAAAGTCGATTACCTGGAAGGAAAATAGCTTTACTGTAGCTCTTGCCTCCTGTGGAGCGGTCGTTTGCATGTACTAACATGCATGTATTTGCTTTAAATGTGTTTGTATTCATGTATTATACATGGAAACAGTGGCAGTATTGTTGGTAGGAAGAGCTAGATGAAGTATGGGGCTGTTAAGGTGTTTTCTAAGACGTAACCCCTCTAAAAATGGTAGGGGAGTTGTGGTCAAGGATATCGGCTAGCAATTCAAAGGTCGCATGTTCAAACCCTGTCAGGGGCGATCTATGAACTGAAGAGCTACGTTAGCATTTTGCCCTTTAGAAAAGCACTTAACCTGATATTGTTCCAAAGGGACTGATCCTAGTAATTGTACTGTGAGTTTGTTTGTGCCTGTCGAGTGTCAAGTAACCAAATAGACTAGAAAAACCGAATGCAATGTGTTGGCTTAAAAAATAAAAATAATGATGATAAAAAATGATTAAAAATATAATAATGTTGCTTTGTAAACATTCTTAAAATGCTTAATTTCATAAAATAATGGCATGTGATATTAAGACTTGTTTTGTGCATTTGACATCAAAATTGACAATTTTGGACAAGCTAAAGTGCCACCTTTCATCTTTTCTGTTTATAGGAGGTGATTCTGAAGAGGGCAGCAGACCTGGTGGAAGCTCTCTATGGGATGCCACACAACAATCAGGTGAGGTTCAGTTGAACACAATGAAACTTCAAACCAGAAACACTCAGAGACAAACAGGGCCTGACTCAGTATCCATGCATATTTGTGCATAAAAATCTGTTTAGGTGCGTTTTCATGTAGAAATCACAATAAAAAAATAATTTGGGTCTAAAGTGTATTCTAAATTTACTATAACATTTTATAATTTTTAGAAATCACATTCTAAAATTATCTTAGAAATAAGTAATTTAAGACAGTTAAATTTAAAAATATTTAATATTATTAGAAATTGAAAAACTCTACAAAGTATAAATTATATATAAGGCAAAATAAAATAAAAAATGACATAAAAGTAAGATCTTGCTACGCATTCTGTCAGGCAAGAGTGCATGTGCATAAGACAGTGCAAACTGTATAATTAGTAAAAGCGGCACATTGTGTTATAGGATCAGTGTAAATAATGCCACGTTCCACATTTAAATGGTTTAACTGAGCAGCACAGTTAAGAAATTGTTCTCAGTTAAGGCCATTTTAGAGCTTTAAGACCATTGAGTTGTTCTCTAATATTCCCTAACATATTCCCTCAACATAAATCCCCCAATGTAATTCCTCCAGAGCTCTCTCTCATTGGTTTGAAGGACCACAAGGGCATCTTCAATGTTAGATCAGTTATGAACTGCGAGCGAGGGCATATGCTCATCGATTGAGAGCTGAGCATGAGTGCAGTGATGCTGAATTATTTAGGCTGGGCAGTGGATGGAGCATGACTCCAGTCATCAACCCACTCAAAGAGCTCTCTCTCAGGAACCCCTATCCCCCAACCTCCCCACAGTCCTGTCGTCTTTATGAGGATAAATTATGAGACATTAATTTTCCATCAAAATGTGCATTCCCCCTTCCCCAGCCCCCAAAAGTGTTTTTCTCTAGCTGGGCTGACTATCAGATAAACACATCTCTAATGATTATACTTCTAGATTTTGTTCTCTTCGTATTAAGAAAATATTGACTCTCTTATTCACTGATTCATATGATCTTATTTGACCAAGGTGTATTTTATCTGGCAGCTCATAGGTTGCCCATGCTTAGATATAATAATTTTAAGAAAGAATTGCAGTGGGTATTTTTTGGTTTTTAAATTGTTTTTTTAAAAGTACTATTTTCACTTTTATTTTTTGATTGTTTATTTTTCATTTTTATTTTATTTCATTTTTTTTGTGTATTTTATTGGATTATGGTTATGTATTTAATCAAACCATTATTATTTATACTGAATGATTATTTGAAGGAGACTGAATTTTTTTCAGGCAGTTGACTTAATAATATCCTTTTAATTGTTGGTCCATTTCTGTGCTGATCCTGACAGGAGATCATTCTGAAAAGAGCAGCGGATATCGCGGAAGCGCTCTACAATGTCCCACGTGGACACAACCAGCTGCCAGGTCTGGCCAACAGCTCAGTCCACGCTGGCATGATGGGAGTCAACTCATTCCACAGCCAGCTCGCTGTCAATGTCTCTGAGTCTGCACAAGGAGCCAATCAGGGTGAGCAGAGACGCCATCAATCTTAGATTTTGACCATTCACAAAAAAGTGATTGACTATGAGAGTTTGTGTTTGTGTGTGTGTGTGCAAAGAGAGATATTAAGGGCTGAATTCACTTGTGCACATGGTACTCTAGCGCACCTGCAACTTATTCTCTAACCACTCTCAATCCAGTTTAACCAGGTGCTAAATCACTAAAATATTGCTCCAATGTTTTTAATAAATCATTGTCAGTCTTTCCATTTGACTCCCTTTTATGAAAGAGCGATTCTATACTGTCTCAGTAAAGTGTGCCAGATCACGGTACTCAGTAGTCTGCTGCGTCCTACAAACCTTAGGCAAGCGGGTGAAAACTAGCGAGATAGACAGCCTGCAGACAGATACAAGCATTCAGCAATGCTCCCTGAACCTCCAGGCTCCTTTACCTCAGCATTCCTTGGCCTCTGTGACAGTGAATGATTTGTGTTAAGTCAGCAGTAATGTATCAGTCGTCTGATGAAAGGGAGAATGAATAGTAAGCAGAGCAAAGATGAGCGCTGCTTTTGTACCAGACAGCGGGGACTCCTGGAGCGAGAACTTCCTGCTGCTTTCACCCATGTCAGCGTTTAATGTCCTGATGTATATTTATAGTCCATATCCTCCTCCTGTCCCATCTGCCTCCGTATGCCACTGACACACAGATCTTTTTTTTAAGGAATAGTTCACCCAAAAATGAGATTTCATTTTCATTCATTCATCCTCATGTCATTCCAGACGTGTATGACTTTATTCCTACCGTGTAACAAAAAAGGAGAAGTTTAGTAGAATGCTCACGGTACTCTTTTCCATACTATGAAAGTCGATGATAACCAGGAGCTGATTCTGTTTGTTTCTAAATGTTCTTTCCTATTTCTTTTCCTCATTATATGTGTGTGATTTAGGTTTCAGTCGAAACACAAGCAGTGTATCCCCTCACGGTTACGTACCCAGCACGACACCCCAGCAGAGTAGCTACAGTACCGTCTCTACCAGTATGAATGGATACGGCAACACAGGCATGACCACGCT
>JAFVLL020031565.1:0-12324 GCA_021397915.2 Tor tambroides
AAAAAAATCAAATAATCTTACTGACCCAAAATATATTTCTGGCTTATCTTGTGAATGTTTCACACTTTTCATACTAAGTTGAGTTTTTGTTCATGCTGAGCTTCTTTTTGAACTTGCAAATAAGATTGAAAATGCACATTTTACAACATTCATCAGTTTCATTAGATTTAAAGTGCTACTCACAGTTGCATTTCTTCTGAATGAATCTAAGCTTGCAAGCGGTGCGGTATGTGGACAGCCGGATGGTGTCATAATTCTGTGTCTCTGAAGAATCAAAATCACACATTTTTTTACTCAGATGTACTGTACCAGTTTCTAAACACGTGCAAAAGGAGTCAAAGGTCATGTGATGGGCGGCACTCACTCATGTCCGTGAAGATCTGCTTCCTGTCGGCCATGACATTCCCCTTCCGTCTCTCCTCTATCATCCTAGAGACACACAGAGAAATGAACCATAGACAGGTGATTATTCAATTAGAGGCACTTTTGAGCTTTTGAAATCTTGAAACAAATATCTTTAAAAGAATGAAAAATGTTCAAACTGCTTCACAATCTTCAAGTGGATTTTTGCATAATGTTCTTTTTTTCTTGTATTGCAATTAAAAAAAACTTGCCGGATGGTAATGAAATGTGATGGTTATGGCTTTTTTTCTTGTGTTTTCACTAAACTAAATTAATAAGGGCATGAATTTTTGCATATGTGTAACAGTGTGTTTTTTTAAATTCATTCATGATGATAAAGAAATGTGATGGAAGTATTGTAACTAAAAAGAAAAAGAAAGAAAAACAAAAACATAATGTGTAACAATGTGTTTTTTTTTAAAACCATACATGATGGTAATGAAATGTGATTGTGATGGATTTACTTTTTGTACTGTAACTAATATAAATAAAAAAAGAAACAGAAATTTTTGCATAATGTGTAATAGTGTGGCATTTTTCTTTAACTATGCCTGATGGTAATGAAATGTGACGGTTTAGTAATGGCACCTAAAAAAAGTTACTTTTAGATCACGACGGAAAAAATATTAATTACACTTTCTGATCTTAACCAAATTTTAACTAAATATAAAAAATTTGGGAAAAAGAAAACAGACTGGATTTTTTTCTAGAATGTTCACTGTCATATTAATGATTCTTTAAAACTTTAAATATTGCAAATAAATAGGAAATTAATTTAAAATATTTAAATACTTCTCTGATTTTAACATTTACTTACATGAATTTAACATTATTTTATATTTAATTATGAAAATAGCAGATGCAATTTTGGCAAATGTAAGATTTCAACCCTCTTAACAATTAGGAAAAAAATAAAGAGTTATATAGTTACCTAGCAAAGTAGCAACCACCTAAAACACCCTAGCAACCAGATGTGCCAAAAACCTGTTAACAGTAACTTTGTGACACTCATTGACAGCTGACACACAGCTGAATTTCCCAAACAGTTGCATCTTAATAAAGAACTGAACCGAATCTCTCTCTACTTACTGCAAAGCACTGAAGCATGTGTACACACATTCCTGCAGGGATTTGAGGGTCTCCGGTGAGACTTACCCATAATCCCCTGGGACACAGAGGTACAAACACTGACAACTCGACTAAAACTGACATCCAAGCACTCGGTAAGAACTCATTCTGCTATTCATTTGTCTTCTTCAACTCAAGGACATTGTTGTTTTGTCCTCATTGCCTTGAAATCTTTTTATCTGAATTTATGAGTTTCTGCACAAACTCACAATTGAGTGGGAATAATTTCTCAAATGCACAGCACTTCACTGCTAATACATTCCAGTGTCCTGAACTCACATTAACACTCATCACACAGACACGCTAAAAATCACCAACACACACAAACACACCAACTGCAGCTGAGGACTGAAACTTCCTTAAACGGTTTTAATCACAATGATCTTCAATGAAGAAATAAGATTTGAGTTTTACTTACTTTTACTCAGTAAGGATGCATTAAATTGATCAGATGCGACAATAAAGACATTTATAATGTTACAAAAGATTTCTGTTTCACATAAATGCTGTTCTTTTGATTTTAATATGCATCAAATAAATCAATGAAAATCATGACTTCCACATAATTGTTTTCAACATTGACAATAATCAGAAATGCTTCTTAAGCAGCAAATCAGCATATTAAAATGATTTCTAAAGGATCATGTGACACTGAAGACTGGAGTAATGATGCTGAAAATTCAGCTTTGCATCACAGGAATAAATTACATCTTAAAATATAATCAAATAGAAAACAGCTATTTTAAATTGTAAAAATTATTTCACGATTTTGCTGTTTTTAATGTATTTTCTGATCAAATAAATGCAGCCTTGATGAGCAGAAGAGTCTTCTTTGAAAAACATTAAAAAAAAAAAAAAATCTTACAGACTCCAAACATTTGAATGATAATGTACACATTAAATGCTGAAATGCAACTTAAATATGAAATGCAGAAGTATAAGATAATTAAGAGGAAACACCTGTCATTAGTTACCTGATCTCAGCTGTAGGTCAGTCAGGTGAGAGCATCAAGAGGCCTGAAAACAGGACGAAAGTGAGATGATCAGAAGTGTGTTCATTTCAGCTCAGTCACACACACACACACTTATGTCACATTAATCAGAGATTAATCACACATTCATCACAGCAACAGTCCAGCACATCTCTGATTCCCACACCGATCATTCATTCTGCTACGTCTGTGATTATTCATTTGGACGTCACACGTCAGTCTGTCAATCACATCTGCTCCTGTCTCTGAGGAGCAAGATTTCTTCAGTGACATGGACTGATAAATGCAGCACCACTCCATTCAAAACGCATTTAGTTTCTCATTCAGCAAATATTGGAGTGTATTATCAAAGGATTCCATATTCCAATTGCCTTTATTATTACCTATATATATATATATATATATATATATATATATATATATATATATATATATGACTGGATTTTTTTCTAAAATGTTTGTTGTCTAAAGCCTGGAATACACTATGTGATTTTTGCTCTGATTTTCCACCGATTCACAGTCTGGAGAAGTTGACGCTAGTTGCTGAAAGTCAGAGCCAGTCTGCAGATTTGAGTTGACTGATTACATAGAAAATCACGTTGTGTATGATGGTCACAGACTCCGATTTTTTAGATTCAGACTTTGATTACATCCAGTCGGAGGATATCAATCATGTTTGATATTCTCAGCTGATTTTAGAACACATATTGTTTTCATTTGTCATGCATCTCCTAGCAACAAGGCACATGTTTCTGTGTGAGTTTGTTGTTATCAGAACAACTTTAAAGTCTGGTAGTGTATGATCCTCGATCTCGTAGTGTATGATGGCCAGCTTTCCTTTGTCACCATTTACAAAGTCGGTAAGTGTATGATGCCTAGTATTTTAAAAATCTGTTCAGATTTTAAAAGTCGTGTAGTGTACGCCAGCCTTAAGTAATGAGTCCTTGCTAAAATAAATAAATAAATTGCACATAAATATAAAATAAAAATGTAAAAATTACATGTATTTAAATATTACTGTGATTTTTACATTACATGAATTTAATATTTATTTTATATTTTAATTACTTAAAATATTACAGAGGGGAAATTTAATAATCTGGGTGGGGATGAAAGGTCAAAACTGAGAAATCCTGGCAACTGAAATGTTTTCAATGACCAATGATACAATATTTAGGCTTAGATTTAAGATTTACGTATTTAAATTGCATATGCAATTTTCATCCATTTGAATTTTCATTTCTGAGTGAGCAATCCCTTTAATAACCTAACACAAATTTCAATTTCCTTATTCATATCAGAAAATTATACTGAAAATACACTTAAAATAAATATTATATATAATTTACAATAATTATATGATACATTTTTGCTTTAATAAATAAATTAAAATGAATTCATAATTTCCAAAAATATTCTATAAAAAAAAATGTAAATACAATGTTTTGTGTATGTGTGTGTGTGTGTACATATATCTATATACACATGCATGTAACATGCAGACTCTTAACTTTGAGATCCATTTTATTAGTTGATGCATTCAGTGGGAATTAAACTGGTGTTGCTATGCATAAGATACAGGAATGAGCTGATTCTGTTTCTATTTTAAGACAAATGACTAAACTGACAATTGAGGCATGAATCCACAAACAGCACACAGTTCTCAAGAGAAAAGGGCTGAGGTGAAGAAACCCACCCATATTGACAGCTGATGCATTTCTCCAATGCATTTTTAATTCTTTATCATGATCAACATACAACAGCAGCTTAATTTTAGTATTAAACTGCCACTGGAGTTCACAATTAACTCAAACACACTGTCTCCGCACGACCGCAAACACAAACTCCCTCAAAGTGGAAGTAGAGGAGGAGTCTCACAGACGGGCGGCAGTGAGTTTACTATTCCTGTCAGCCGCCCAAACACATGACCTTTCACTCACACACCATAAGTGGAAAACAATTATGTAAAGGCACCATATGAGGCGTGGGCATGTGTGTGTGTGCGTGGGGGGGGGGCAGGCAGATTTTAGCCTGTGCTGATGCAGTTCATTCTCGAACCTCCATTCATACCTACATTCAGTTAAGAACCAAACCCAGAGCCGAGCCACTCATTTACTTCAGACATTACAGCCCCTCAGAGACCAAACCAGAACAGAATGCTGCTGCTATACTCACACGGACTAAAGCTGTCAGATATTAATATTACAGCCAGTTATTAATAATACTGCCAGATATTATTGGTTCACTGCTGTGAGCAGTTATGAAACAACGGCTACGATCCAAAGCTCAACAGAAATGTTTTTTACTTGACAGGACAACATTTTTAATAGAGCCAACACACACACAAAATTATATTATATTATAGCAAAACATTTCCTTATTTGCATCAGAAAAATATGCTGAAAATATGTAAAATATGTAATATAATAATAATCATATTCTATATAAAAATTTACATATACTTCTAATATATTCTAAATATATAATATAGTTATGTTTGCGATATTTAAAATGTCATTTAATAGAATACATGAAAATAAATAATATAATAAAATTAAAATACATATTACTGTTTATACACACATTACAAAAACTATTATATATATATATATATATATATATATATATATATATATATATATATATATTTTAGGGATGCACCGAATGTTTGGCAACCGAAATTGTTCGGCCGAAAATAGCAAAAAAAAACTTTTTCGGTGTTCGGCCGAATTAGCGAAAAGACCGAATAAATTGTACCGAACAATGCCGTGACGCAATCAAATAGAGGCGCGCATAATGCGGCAAACATGTCTGCAGCGTGAAAGTATTTAAAACTGTCAGAGAAAGACGCAAAAATCATTACAAGCACGAAGCACAGACAGCGAGACTGCTTAGCGCTGCATCTCATGTCTCCGATGAGAAGAGGAAGAGGTGGTTGTAGCTGGTTACTGTGATGACTGAAATCGCGAAATGGCCTCAAACGATTAGTAAATAAACTGCAGAATGTTATGTTTTCAAATACATGCACGAATTTCATGCATTCAAAAAGCGCTTCACGAGCTCACGGCGCCAGGGTTCAAAGTCCAAAGCGAGGAAAATCTGCGCTAAAACACTGTTACTGGTCATTTGCTCAGTAACATTTTTATAATTTTTTTAAAGACATGTGACAATGTGATATGTGCGACAAACATCTTCCCAAATTCGTAATGAGAATCATTTAAATATCTGCATGCTGTTGTCAACAAAAAGAAGCACTAAGATCTTCCTGCGGGTTTCTGCCAAAATAAAATAAGAAAAAAAAGCAAAAAGAAAAAGCAACAACTCCATCAACATTCATAAATGTTAGTAATTTTACTGTTGTTCCATAAAATAAAATAAAAAAATAAGACAATAATAATGATAATAATAATAATTAACCTACAACAGCTCTATACATTTATTATAACATTCACACATAGTGTTCAAATTGGGATTTGTAATATATTGTAATGTTTTAAAAGAAGTCTCTTCTGCTCAGCAAGGCTGCATTTATTTGTACAGTAAAAATACATGCCTGATTCAAGAAGGGGGTCTCAAAAATGGCCAAAAAAATATTAATTCAGTAACTTATTAATTTTAAGTTAAATTGTGCTTTATATTATGTGTATATTGTGTATTTTTATATTTTATATTTTTATATTTATGGAAAACCTTTGCAACTTAAGAATTTCATTGCATGGGGTAAACTCTGTGCATATGACAAATAAACATCTTGAATCTTGAATCTTTGTTGATATAATGTCTGATAGAATGTTAAAAATGTTCAGTGTTAAGTAAATATTTTTAAATTGTTGTTTTGTAATTGATTTTTTTTTTTTTGGAAAAGCAGGACAAAACAGTAAAAAGTACATTTTGGCTATTTAATTTATGCAGTAGTGGGAAAAAAAAAAAAAAAAAAAAAAAAAAAAGGCTAAATAGGCCTACATGGGGGAAAAAAATGCAAAAAACCGTGTTTGGTATTCGGCCTTCGGCCCAGTGTTTCATTTTGTTCGGCTTCGGCCAAGAATTTTCATTTCGGTGCATCCCTAATATATATATATATATATATATATATGTATATGTATGTATGTATGTATGTATATATATATATATATATATATATATATATATATATTTAAAAATTATACAAATATATAAAATTAGAATACATTATACTGTTTACAATTTGCAATAATAGGATAATTTATAAGACATTGCAACTCTATGACAGATATAAATTCATAAATGTTGCTTCACGAAAAAAAACTGCAAATGTTGCAAAACATTACTGATATGTTTATAATGATCAAACCATCTTAACCGGTGCTGGCAAGACTTTCACAACAAGTTTTGCAATTTCAGCAAAACCTCATCTAGCAGATAGATAACATTACATCGGTGACAAATTGATTTCAGATGACTGTAGTAGTAATGTTGGAGAATCACAGAACTCCAAATGTTTAAATTTAAGAAATAAAAACACATTTACATAATCAATAAAACATTGGATTTGGATTGCAAGAACGCAAGCGCTTGCTTGACATTAATATGTCAACCAGCCTGAAACAGGTTTCCACCTGTCAGAGTAACTGTGGCATAATATTTAAAATGATTAATTCATCAACTAGTCCGTAACTCTCTACAGTAGCAGCAGTGTATGACTGTGTTATGGAAACATTTACCACAGTAACATTTGCTATGATGACCACAAATGACAGCTCCATCTGCCTGTTTACACACCATGTGTGCTTAAATGCCGTCAGTATATTTAGCATCTAATAACTGTCTTAATCATCTGAAGATATTTCTTTTGAGTCTGTGTTCTTTTCTTCCTCTGCCAGCTCATATCAGTTTCTCTGCGAATGATTGAATATCTCCTCTAGGGAGATCAACAAAAGCCTTTCGGACGGTTCCCGCGGACAGCGGCCCTGATCTGCCTTTCAGACGCTCCTCTGTTCTCCGTCAGCGTCTTTCTCTCATGCAGCTCAATGTCTTTGGGCAGAAAAATAAGATCAAACTCAGACGTCACATCCATTGAGAGAGACGTGACAGAGCACAGGAGACACTGTGTGTGTGTTTGTGTTTCACAGGACTGGCATCAGCTCTATTTGCATTTTGCACAGAGACAAATAAGGCCGAAAGCACTGGAAGTTAAACACACTGAAATGCAGGGTAACTAATGAAAGCTGTCAAGAACACATCCGGCTCTATTTCACCACAAATGTAAAAGATAAGAATAAGTTGTTGATTTTTTTTTTTTTTTTTTTTTTTTGGTTACTACCATGCTGATTTAAATTAAATAAAATTTTAATGGAGTCTCTTATTTATTTGATCAAAAATACAGAGAAAAAAAAAAAAAAAAAAAACTGTAATATTGTGAAATATTATTGCAATTTCTAATATTGGTTTCCTATTTTAATATACTTTAAAATATAATTTATTTCTGTGATGCAGTGCTGAATTTTCATCAGCCATTACTTCAGTCTTCAGTCTTCAGTGTCACATAGTCCTTCAGAAATCATTCTAATACACCGAGTTATTATCAGTCTTGAAAATGTTGTGCTGCTTACTATTTTTTGGAACCTATGATACTTCTTTCAGGACTCTTTGATGAATAAAAAGTTTGAAATAGAAATCTTTTCTAACAATCTAAGTCTTTAATATCACTTATTATCAATTTAACACATCCTTGCTGAATAGAAGTATTAATTTCTTTAAAAAATAAAAAAAAATAAAAATTTACCAACCCCAAACTTTTGAACAGTATTGTAACACAAATTTTTTATTTTGAATAAACACTGTTCTTTTTAACTTTTTATTCATTAAACAATCCTGAAAAAAATCATCACAGCTCCCAAAAAATATTTTCCACTGTTTCCAACATTGATAATAAATCAGCATATTACAATGATTTATACTCCTAATAAATGACTTCTAATCATTTATTCCATTATGGCTGATCCAAATACATCCTTCAAAAGTCAAATTCACCTCTAAGCTTTTTGGTTTAGTTTAAGTGTTTTGAATGATTTGAAATTCCTATGAAAAAATAAATGGAAAATATGCTTCCAGAAACAAGCACACTAAAAAAAAAAAAAACCACACCATGCCAGCAACATCATCATCATGAAAAAATAAACTGGCATAAATTAAGGCCAACAATTTTTTCTGATGAGGTCATAAACAGGTGGATCTGGATTAAACATCCACTGATTCAACCTAGTAACATTTCAGAAGTGTATTAAAGGCATAGTTCACTTTAAAAAAATGAGCATTTTATTATCATTTACTAACCCTCATGCTGTTCCAAACCTGTATGAATTTCTTTCTTCTGTTGAGCACAAAAGAAGATATTTTAAAGAATGTAGGCAAGCAAACAGTTGCCATTGACTTACATAGCATTGAAAAAAAAAAAAATTATGGAAGTCAATGGCTACCAGCAACTGTTTAGTTAACTACAATCTTCAAAATATCCTCTTTTGCATTCAACAGAAGAAAGAAACTCATACAGGTTTGGAACAACAGAGGGTCAGTTAGGGGCCATTTACACAACACTGTTTTCAAGTAAAAACTGACATTTTTTTATGCAACAATTTTCACGACAATGGGGTTTTGGGGGCCTGCAAATGCAAACTTTTGAAAACGGGTTTCAAATTGCAAGTTTTGGAAAACAATAAGATTATCGTCTCCATGTAAACTATAAAAATGCAAATTTGTGAATACACTGACATCATGCACATGCATATTACATGTTCATGCACGAGTTTCTTTACAAAATGACATCAACTACTGGCCTGGCGTGCATAATACAGAGTTTTAGTCTTTTTTTTTTTTTATCAATGTGAACAAGGGATTGTTTTGACAACATTGTCATCTCAAAAAATTAAAAGTAAAAACATTTCAGTTGTGCAGTACATCATTGTCAAGTAAACTTGCTCTAAACGAGGACAGGATTTTAATTTTTGCCTGAACTGTCCCTTTAAAGACGTTCTGCGGACTGTACTATGATGTCACAATCAATATATGAACACACACCTTTTAGGGTCTGCCAGTTCGTATGATTATTTTATGACGTCCTAATTCTGGAAAAGGCCATCAGTCTGTCTGAATGCCACTGTAAATGTGGACATGCGCGTGTGCGTGTGTGTGTGGCAGGTAGTCAGAATATCCGACGAGGGGGACAAACATTCCAAAGATTCCAATTCTCAAACCTCTGTCAACCTCTGCAACCTCTGTGTGTGTGTGTGTGTGTGTGTGTGTGTGTGTGCACTTTTACTCAGGTCACTTTGTTTTAAGAAGCCAAAGCACAGCGAGCAGCAGGGGCCCCATTCATTCGCACACACATACAAAAGCACTGAGTGGCATGAAGACACTCTCATCGTTATTTTTGCCTTGGTGACGACTTCAAATCTCTCTGGTCTGGTATGAACATGCACAAATATGATCTCTCAAACTCACAGATAATCATATCAGTTTTGACTACTTTTCCTGGTCTTATTGTGTCTGATTCCAAAGAAAACACTGTCTGTGCTCATAATCTTCCTTTATAATTTGATAACTTGTTCTGTCTTGTATCATATCTCACTAGAGCACAAGTTACAGCCCCCTAAAAAAGTACCATGGTATTACCACGGTATTTAAGGCACCAGCATTATGGTCGTATTCTTCTAAGTACCACAAAAATAACATTAGGGTAATAATTTAGTACTATGGTACACACCAGAGTACTGTTTTGTTAAAATCTCAGAGTTTATTAATAAAGAGGTTTAATTACCAATCTAGAACCCAAAGTTCAATGTTAGATCAACCAAACAGAAAACAACACAGCTGATTCATTTACCTCATTCTTACAAAGTACCATGGCCATACCATGGTATTAAATGAACATATACATCAGTACCATAGAACCACCATGTTTTTTGGACATGACACCAAAGTATTTTTGGAAATACACTGAAATAGCACCATCTAAATAAACACCATGGTACACGAACTTCAGTATCACGGTATAAATTAGTTACTGTGGTGACTCAATCACTGTATCGTGACACTACAATAGTACTTTTTGTAAACGATGGAACTATTCCAAAGTACTTCAAAGAGATGGTACATGTTCAAAAACACGGAATTTTTGCCAGTGCCTTTTAATGTCGTATTTGAGTTTCTCTTTCTGACTTCCTGCGGAAGCACAACAAAACACACATGTACCAGCTGAAAAACCTCTCATAAACACACAGATACACAAGAGATGAAATCTCATGAACCTCTGATGTTCAGTAAGAAGTTTCAGAGTTTCAGGATGTTTGGCATTTGTTGTTTTCGCTGAACGGAAGCGGTTTCAACTGCAGGAACAGACGCGTTTGCTCAATCCACGTAGAAATAAACCCAAAATCTACATGTGTATGTTATGAATTAACAAGGATTACGACTGAATTTCTTTAAGTTTTTGAGGAAAGACGAGATGAAAGCGAGCAGCCATGTTGTCAAACATTAACTCCATCTTCACCTCATTCACCACTCAGAGTTTCTTTCCTGCAGATTTGAGTACGATTTAACAGTTTATATTGTTATATTATCATTTAAAGCGCTGTATTGTCGTGTATAGTTCTGGGTTTTGGTTTGTAGTTGTGTGGTTAATGGAGGTTCAGTGAAGTGAAGAGCAGAAGTTCGGTTTTGACTCACCGGAGCGAATTTCCGCCGCTCGGAACCGTTAAAAACCCTCCAACATCAGACTCTCATCGCAGCCTCTGATTTCTCATTATATTCTCATTGTATCCGATGATTCAGTCCAGTTGAGTCACGATTCATTCACGAGATCTCCGGTGTAACGACAGCTCGACTCTGTGTGTGATCGCCATACTGGAGAAACTCAGTGAGACTCAATGAACTCTCTCTCTCTCTCGCTCTCTCTCTCTTATAGTTTATTGGTATGAGCACGACACACAATGTTGCACTCAGTATGTACACATAATATTGCCACAAAAGATAAATGGGGATCAGTACTGATAATGCCAAATAAATAATAGCCTACTACAACATCATAAAAAATGCTAAACATTTTGATTTTAAAATATTGTAAATATAAAATATATTAATAATAGAATAACAATAAACATGTATTTACATTTTTATTAAATAATTAATAATTATTTATTAAATTGAATAATTAAAAAATATTATTGTGATATTTATAAAATTAAAAAAAGTATATCTATCTATCTATTGTAAATATATTATAAATAATGTTATGTATTTAATTTTTATTAAATTATTTTATTAAATTATGATTTATTACATGTAGATTTTTATTAAATCACATTTTGCATTTTTAAATACTGTAAATATTAACTATAAATATATATATATAATACAATAATAATAAAATTATTATTCTATATATCTATCTGTCTATCTATCTATCTATCATTATAAACAATGTTATGTATTTTAATTTTATTAAATTATTTTATTAAATAGTTCTTTGTTTATTCTTTGTACATTTTTATTTTATTGAATAACATTTTATTCATAAATATTGTAAACTTAAATTATTATACATATATTTATAATACATTTACATTTAGTCATTTTGCAGACGCTTTTATCCAAAGCGACTTACAGTTGAGGAATACATAAAGCGATTCATCTTAAAAAGGCAAACAGACACAGGAAGTGCTCGTAATACCAAGTTTCAGGCATTGTTCCAAATAATTACGAGCTAGAAAGGTAAGGAATAAATAGAAAGATTTTTTTTTTTTTTTTTTTTTTGGGATGAAGTCAAATA
>JAFVLL020031566.1:0-18123 GCA_021397915.2 Tor tambroides
GGGCAAAAGCTGTTTTAAATGCATAGTGTGCACACACCAAATGTTGATTTAATTTAGTTAATAGAAGTTAATTGATAAATAAAATCTATTTATGGGATTATTTCTGAAAGCATCCTCACTTTACACAAGTGCCTAAAACTTTTCACAGTACTGTAGCTTTCCAGGTAGTTTTCTTGAACCATCTTGGAGACGTTGCTACAGTTCTTCTGCATTTAGTCTGTCTCAGTTTGTTCTGTTTCTTCATGTCATTCCAGACAGACTGGATGATGATGAGATCAGATTTCTGTATGGAGCACTGGCTGTTTCAGACTCCTTGTGCAAACAAAAATCTGACTGGATTATTACAATTAATGGCAAAAATAATGTTTGGAAATATAAACTGATATTTCCTGCTGACACACTACAGAAAAAGATAGAAATAACTGATTTCAAACCATTTTTTGTTGGTGAAAATACTTGTGGCCTAAGACTTTTGCACAGTACTGTACATAAACCCAAATAGGAACATTTATCAAATAAGCATGCGTCTATTCTGTCTCCTAAACTCCTGAAACATTGATGTATCTTTTTTTTTAAAGCAGTCAATGCAATTTGGGAAAGAAATCAGTTATATCTGTATGTGTGTGAAAATATTCAGATGGTAACCCCCTTTGTAATCGTTAACATTTTCATAAGTAATTTAATTACTCATTTATTCTCAGTAACTGTGACAGATTAGTTACATTTATTTTGTAATTAAATTATGTAATTCCATTACATGTAACTAGTTACTCCCCAGCAATACAATATTCAAAGGCCCTTAAAAGTTTTTTCCAGTTGATCATGATTTACTAATTTCTACCTGATAAAATATTTTAGAGTGTGGCATGCATATTCATAAAAATGTATACCAATTATAAAAATCCTCAAGGAGATTTTAATTTACATGTCTCTTTTGGTTGTAGAAATCACACTTTTAAAATTAGGCTCTTATTTAAAACTAAATCTTTTTTATTTTACAAGACCATGTGTTCAAGAAATGTCTTGATTTTTAGTTTGGTGTTATTTCAATGCTTGTTTTATCTTGCTTTAAGTCATTTTAAGTCATCTTGAGGCCTCCAGTGTGCCTCAACCAGTGCCCTGGTTGAGAACCATTGATTTACGTCACAAATATCCATGTTAGGGTTTCCTGGTCAGGAATATAAGTCATATTTGTGGGATTGTGATAGCAAAGCTATTACAGAATTACATAAAAATGTATATCTTAAAAATAAATGTAAAAATGGACATGCGAAGATGTTGTGCAATTCATTATATTTTGAAAGATTTACATTTTTTTTAACATCTCATGGTCTACTTCAGGTAAATAATTTAGCTACTTGGGGTTCAGCTGACAAAAAGCTCTATGCTTTTGTCATTGTTACTTCTCTTTGCAAATAAAACCATTTCATATTGTGATGCTAGATGACTAATAATGGCACTTTAGTCTCATTTAAGCTGGTGGCTAGATTTGTGAGTACTTAAACACTGTGTCACTGTGAGTGAGAGAAGGCTGTTAGTGCTGAGTGCTGGAGTGAGGCCGGGCAGAAGGCCATACTTAGAGATCAGAGAACCAGGGAAGTGCAAAATCAGCCCGTAGATCTTGTGCCATTTCCTTAGCCATGCATTATTTACAACAGCAATAGTCAGTAGCATGAAAAATGAAGCTTGTGTATATGTGCTTTGGGCAGGAAGGCTTTGAAAGCTGTTGTCTTGTTGTGTTTTTTTGCTAATGCAATAATATCCTTGCTGATGTTTCTCTGCTACTGTGCTGTACACGATCAATAACTGCAAGCAAGTTGTGGACCATGCATGTTAATGTTTATTTCACACTTGCAAAGGTACACAGTAACCCAACATAGAAAAACAGATATACAAGTGAACCAAGAATCCGAAGTTGTACATAATAAATCACAGTTTTAAGACACATAGCAGCATTTTTGCATCTCATTCATATTGGCATAATGGGTTTTATGAACAACATAGTAAAATAATCGTGAACAAAAGAGTTATGAGAAGCACAAAACAGTACATTATACAGCAAAATGCCTATAAACCAAACAGTCATCTTAGGTGTTTAGGTACTAACAGTCTATTTTTAGGAGATTATACATGAAAGTATACTTTTAGGATACAAAAGTAGTGACAGCACATGAGATATTGATGAAAAGTAAGTGATAAAGTGCTATGACAGGGCAGTTAAATACTTAATTCAGTATGAATGAAGCACGTCAATAGACTGAGCTGTGAACATTTCCTATCCAGATAAGTGTTGTTATATATCTGTACCCCCAACTGTGTAATTTTCACATATTAATATCAGCAGATTGATGAATTAGCAATCACAGAGATGCAATAAACACTGAGAGACGTCAAAGCAAAGTCCCTTACACACAAGCTCATTCTAGGTAAAGATTAAAAAAAAAAAAATGTTTTGTCCACCCATGGCATGCCTAAATATTTCTATAAATATGTTGATATATATCTCATATTAATAAGGGATAAGTAGGGCGATTTATGACAGGGAAACTGGCATTCTGTCCTGGAAAGAACCCTGGGTAAAGATGAATGGTCCTGTGATTTGTTTAGCATTCTGATATAAAGATCTTGGCACAGAATGGTGCTGGCCGTTGCATGCCTCTAGATGAAAGTCCATGCTCCAGTGATTTTTGTCAGGAAAGAGAGGACTGGCATGCGTAACATTACAGTCTTACCTCTCTGAGAGAATCTATGCCAGTACGGGACGTGTAGTGGAACCTCATGGCTAAAGGCAGAGCTCTCCATGAACATCGTGCCGTTGAGAGAATATAGCATTTGATACACTGGACAATGATGTACATTCCATCTTTAAATACCCACTACTCTCACAGATAAAAAAACATAGTAATGAAAAATGCTGACAGTTGTTCACATACAGGTTTAGGCATGCGTGTGGTCATTTTGGTCATTTTTAATAATCAAAACATACAAAATAAATAAACAAAAGTGAAATCTCCAGCCCCATTGACCATATCTGTTAAGTCTGACAAGGACTCTAACAGTCTTGTCATCCCTAGTTCACTTCCCTTCACTTAAACTCCTCATATAAATCTTTTATAAAACATACATCAGTAGTTATGTTGCAAATATTTCTGTGCATAATTTTCAAATGCAAGATCAACCAGGAGTAATATAAGGTTAAAATGCAGCTTGCCGGGCGTAGCCGTGTTTTCAAAGACCATCTTTGAAAAAAAAGTCCCCTTGTCCTTTGTGTCATCCTCAGGCGAGTTCTTGCCGAAACAGCAATGTTTCTCATTTACATAATGCAAGCCATCACTGTTCTTTTTAACATATGGGATTTTTTTCACTGAGCATGCTAACCTACTGCATGCATTTTTTGCTATTTAATCAGATCTTATTTAGTTGCCACAGTCCTCGTTTCTTTTTATCTTAACTTGTGTGGCATTATTGTTAAGAGGGAGATCTTATTTTAATTACATCATTGGTGAGGTTTTTATTTTGATTGCAGTAGTGCTGTAGATGGGTTTCTCATTCTTACTACGCCTCCTATCCAGTTACTGAGGATAGAGCAGAAAAAAGAGCATATGAATCATAACAGCAACACTGAGTATGGAAATACATGCAACTTATCAAACTATAGTCAACTTATCAAACTAATTTTGAATCTTGATGAATTTCTGTGACATATTAATGTTTCTGCTTGTTGAGATGTATTCATTTAAATGGTGGCTGTAATCTTCTTAGATGCATTTTCAGACATTTTTTGACAGAATTAAGGTGTTTATTCAAACTTAATAAATAATTAAGTTTTTACTTAGGAAGTACAAAAGTATTTACATTTTCAAAGTTTTTTTTAAAGAAATGTTTTTTTTTTCAGCTAAGATGCATTAAATTGATCAAAAATGAGTAAAGACTGATACATTGTTATAAAATATTTATGTCAGATAAATGCCTTAAACTTCCTATTCATCAAAAAAATTCTAAAAAAAAGAACTGTTTTCAACGTTAATGATAGTTTTTTGAGCACCAAATTAGCATGTTACATTACAGCGACAAGTCACACCACATTAAAGAGCATCAAAACAACATTTGTTATATGAATTTTGTAATAGTTGGCATCATTTGAAAGCTAAGACTTTATTTCATCAAAATAACACACTGTAACAGTCAAAATTCAAGTGTTTTGCTTATAACTGTATTTTTCAAAAAACAACTTATTGCGACTAATTCTCATTCAAAAAAATAAAGCGTGTCACATCTGTTGTGTTTAATAGTGGCTAGATGATGCAATAAATGCTTGTAATGTGACATACCTGCAACGACCACATAGATTATGATGCTAAGGACGCCTACAACGATGGCCACAAAGCTAAGCAGACGAGCCAAACGTCCCAGGCGTCTTGCCCCATCCACGTCCCCCTGCTGTAGACTGTTTCTAGACTGTAACAAGACAAAAAAGACAGAATATCATACAATTCTCATTACAAAAGGCTTCAGATATGTGCAATATGATCTGTTATAATAGGCTGTTTTTCATTCAAGCCTTTGGTTGAAATTCAGTATGCTAGGAAGCAAAGGGTCAGAGGTGACTGTCTGAATTGTTCAAGTGTTTTGGATACAGGATGAGGTGAGCTGATAAGCGTGTTTCCTTATTAGTGGAGCCCTATGCCACAGCCACCCGTTAAGACGGTCAGTGTACCCTGGGGAGAGCCTTTCCAGTAGACTGCATTAAAGTAATCAATACTGAGCAATAGATTGTGCAGGAAAAAGCCTCTGACACAGTGGCCCACCAATCTCCCCACACACGAATGCTAATTCCATTCTCCATCTTGTCAGCGTGGTTTTTCGTCTTGCGATGTGACGTAATCTCACATTATCATAAAAGAAAGTCTGGAGTCTTGGGAGTGATGCTGCTGTCCAAGGTGCTGAATGGACTTTGATCAGCTTCCCAAAGCACTAAGTAGAACTTAAGTAGCAAGTAAGTTGTACTTAATCTGTACGGCATGATTCCCAAAAGCATTGCTATCTAAGTAGGGTGTAAGAGCCTCATAAATTGTGCAACTTAAGCTTTTTCTTTTTTTCCCCCCAGTTTATCAAAGAGGAAGGGACACAAATTATATTAATGCAAGTGTTATTGAAGGGGACATTGGATGCCCATTTTCCACAAGTTGGTATTGTCCTTTAGGGTCTTCATGAAATGTCTATGACATACTTTGGTTAAAATTTCTTAATGGTTGTGTAAAACAACACCCTTTTTACCTGGTCAAAAACAGCTCTGTTCACAGCGATTTCGGTGCATGTTTCTTTAAATGATAATGAGCTACTGCTCATTCCACCCCTCTCTTCCATGTTTTTGTGTATTCAGTGGCATGTTACCATTAAAAACAAAACTAATCCACTGTGTCTTTAGTGGCTCTGATGTCGGGAGAAAATGAAGACACTTATGCTCACTTTTACATCCAACAAAACACCTGCATTGTTTAAGAGAAAATGGCGTAGAACTGGCTGAGGGTGGAAATACGACAGTCCGTCAGCGGTTGTGGGCGGGGCCTTCAGGCTTGATTATTGAGACTGCTTAGGTTTTTTGGGAATTAAAAAAAGAAGTAAATGTATTTTTATCAATGTAGGGTGGTTGTGTCCACTCACTGTTTTAACAAATTTATATGCAAACACCATGTAAAAGTGAATTTTGCATCTAATGTCCCCTTTAAGATACTATTATAGTTTTTATTAATATTTATGTTTTATCTTAAATTTAATAGTTACAGTTACAGTTTTAGTAATTTAGTTACAGTAATTAAAGTTTTTGTCATTTTTATTAGGTTTTTTATGTGTATAGAGTTTTTGAAATAACTTACAAGAATAAAATTACTTTTCCAC
Source organism: Tor tambroides (assembly GCA_021397915.2). Classification (NCBI taxonomy): domain Eukaryota; kingdom Metazoa; phylum Chordata; class Actinopteri; order Cypriniformes; family Cyprinidae; genus Tor; species Tor tambroides. The sequence goes on from JAFVLL020031566.1 coordinate 5,899, forward strand.
GACATTCTAATTTATTGAGATGCACCTGTACTTCAAATTACTGTATCTTCTTTTATGTTCCACAGAAGAAAGAACTGATTGGATCAACAAGAGGGTGAGCAAATGACAACTGAATTCTCCTTTCTGGGTGCAATATCCATTTATGAGGACTTTAGTAAAGTTGAGAAAAGAAAAACTGAAGAGACTCCAAGCTTTCTGCCATAACACTTTACGTAGATAGTGTTGGAGAAAAAGAGATATAAACAGAAAATACTGACAATGGGGAAAAAAGCAAAACACAATGTGGCTCAGAATTCTTAAAGTAACACAATGTTAAATGAACAGTACTAAACACAGTGGGAAGCCGCCTTCACATTCATCGCTTTCATCCATGATGAATGTACACCAAAGTCTGAAAGTCTGATACTCTTAATCATGTCTTCAGCGTTCACTTAGAGCATTTGGTAGGACAATAGCAGATAGGATTACAGCTCTATCAAACTGGTTTTGTTGGAGAAACTGAAGAGCCCCCCCCCCCCCCCCCATCACATACACAGTCTTCCCTCACCCACAGGAAGGCTCTGCTTCCACAATGTCACACTGCAGTTTACCTGTCGCCTTTAGAGCCACAGTATTCAGTTCTGCTCATACTGCTTACAGAATCTGAATGTTTGTCTTAAGAAAACATTGAGAAAAATAGCATTTTATAATTTGACATAACAGATCTAAATTAATTATATGTACAGTAAAAACAGTAATATTGTAAAATATTATTACAATTTAAAATAATTGTTTTTTAAATTATTTTAAAATATAATTTATTCCTGTGATAGTAAAGCTGAATTTTCAGCATCATTACTCCAGTCTTCAGTGTCACATGACCCTTCAGAAATCATTCTAATATGCTGATTTGATGCTCAAGAAACATTACTTATCATCAATTGTGAAAACAGTTGCTTAATATTTCTGTGGATTATTTGATGAATAGAAAGTTCAAAAGAAAAGCATTTATTTGAAATATAATTTTTTTTTGTACCAAATGTTTTTACTGTCATTTTTTATCAGTGTAATGCATCCTTCCTAAATAAAAGCATTAAAAAAAACTAATCCCAAACTTTTGAAACAGTACACACACACACACACACAGAGAGAAAGAGAGAGAGAGAGAAATTATTAATATTTCTTAATATTTCCTCCTTGAGCATCAAGGACCGTATAAATGAGCTCTCAACCATATGCCTCAATGTTAATGTCCAGATTTAACACTCAAGACAATTAAGGGGCTCGTGCAACAACAACACTGAGATCCTTGGTCTTGTGGAATTTACTTGAATACCGGTTTTGCATATGTATATAATCATATGGCACTTTAAGGCAGAACCTGTACGCTTCCCTCTCTGCTAACCCACCCATCGTCTCAGTTCAAATACTGCAGACTGGCTCTGACATCCTAGCAGGGGTATAATATGTGGCTGGAGCAGCACAACGTTATTGATTCCCAAGCCTAATCACTGCGAAAAGCCGTATCAGCGCTTTCAATCAGAAAGAGTCTTTTGAAAATACCATGTAGTAAAATGCCATCTGCCCTTCTTGCGTTTCAATCTCACCCACTTTCATTTAGCATGATGACAGTGCAGTATGTGTCGTGATGCAGCCGCGCAAATGGCTTCTGGCTCTGTGTTTTCGAAATGCATTTTGCCTGACTGCGGTTTGAAGAATGCTGAGAAACGCCAGTGGATTGTAATGGCCGTGTGCGGCTTTTCCGAGTAGAGGAGGGGTGTGTCCCGTGACACGGCAAATGGATAACACTGATTCCCCAGGAGCTTTGGCCTGTAATATATTTCTCTTGAACTGAAAAGTCTTGGCCAATTCTTCTGGGCCGATTCGATGAACCCCTTTTCTCCTCACTTTCTCCCTTTCATTGTATGTCACACAAACACACAAGAATGTTCCCCTCCCCCCTCTCAACATCTCCTGCTGCAGCCTGGGAGTGAACAGGAGCTCTTAGCTTTTCCCTCACAAGCTTGAGCCATTAATTATAAACAGCCATGCCAGCGGCTGGGGAGGAATGACACTAGAAAACCTGCACAATGGTATGAGTTTCTTTCTACTGTTGAATATGATATTTTGAAGAATGTTGGTAACCAAACAGCTGCTGGTAGCCATTGACTTCCATAGTATGCAAAAAATAATATTGAAGTCAATGGCTATCAGCAACAGTTTGGTTACATTCTTCAAAATATCATATTCAACTCTATTTTTCATTTTTGGGTTAATTTTCCCTTTGAAGTTAATGTTTAAAAGCACTAATAATTTAATATCACGGTTAAATTCTTTATCACATTTTAAAGTTAATATCTCTTATATATATAGCACATTAAAATGTTGTAAATGCTAAAAATTCACTTGTAGCATTTATAACAATTTTCAGTTTTTAGTGTTTTATTTTTAAATTCTACAAAATGCTGAGCTATAGTGTACAGTCTTAAAAATGAAGGGTTCAAAATGAGGTTTTTGCCATAGAAGAACATTTTTTGTAAACAGTTCTTAGTGTGAAGAACATTTTTCACTAGAATGAACCTTTTGTGCAATGCACATGCATGGATATAGATGCAAATAATGAACATTTATTTAGAATTTATTATAGAATTCTTACATCTGCCATTTACTGCACTTACTGGTATCTCCCATACTGTTAATATCTTTGTCTCATTTTTTTTTCAGTATTCATTTTATTTATATTTTTGTACTGTTTTTTCTTGTTTTTTTTGTTTTTGTTTTTTTACAGATTTATTTAGTTTATCTATTTTTTTTATTTTTTATTATTTGTCTCCAGCCTCTCTATTTAGCCTGTGGAAAGCAAGCTTCTGTTGTCAGTGCATGAGCAGGTGCACTGGAAACACGATCTCACTGGCTGTTTGCTTTCATAATGTAATGTTTCACTCAGCATTGTGAGAACATGATGACACCATATTACAGTATGGGGCTTGTTTGAGAGACAAGCAGCAAGCTGCTTAATGCATCAATATTTTCCATAGCTATTCTATATGAGCATTTTGTAATGCTGGAAAAGCAGCCCGTCGTAGTCTCAAATTCGTGTTATAGTGTAACAGACACAGAAACAAAGCCATTCAGCAACTCAGCTTGCCATATTTCACCAGCAGAAGCTGCAGCGTATGCAGTAACTGCTTTACTGGTCCTCCCATTGCACTGAGATTGGCCAATAAAATCCACCCACCTCCCCATGCCAAGCCAAATGACACCTTTCAGCTTCCATGAGCTTCAGCTTACCACAACATCTTATTCGCCACTGTACTGCCTCTGTAAGCTCATTGATTTCAGAGTTCCTGATGTATACCTACAGTACAAAATCTTGCTAGTATGTTGTCAGTTACAATTGCTTTCTAGATCTCGGCTGAGAGAAACTGTTTCCATGTCTGTGGCTATGGGAGTATGTGTCTGGAATCATCCTAATGGGAATTTTCATATAGCCTTCTAACACCCGAGATACAACTATTTGAAAATCTGGAATCTGAGGGTGCAAAAAAATCAAAATATTGAGAAAATCGGCTTTAAAGTTGTCCAAATGAAGTTCTTAGCAATGTATATTACTAATCAAAAATGAAGTTTTGATATATTTATGGTAAGAAATTTACAAAATATCTTCATGGAACATGATCTTTACTTAATATCCTAATGATCAGAATCAGAATCAGAATGAGTTTATTGGCCAAGTATGTTTACACATACGAGGAATTTTTTATAGTGACAGAAGCTCCACAGTGCAACAGAAAGACAGCAACAGGACAGGACACAGATAATAAAAGAATAATATAAATATATCCAAGTAGGCAATGTACAAAACAGCAAAAACACAATATATAATACAGACAATTGTGTGTACAGGTCTGATATGTGCAAATTTGAAATGAAAAAATTAGATAAATCAAAAAGTAAGTAAATGTGGTGAATAAATAATAGAGTTGTGTGTTCCGTGTTTATTGTCAAGTGTTCATGAGATGGATTGCCTGAGGGAAGAAACTGTTTCTGTGTCTGGTTGTTCTGGTGCTCACAGCTCTGTAGCGTCGACCAGACGGTAACAGTTCAAAGAGGGAGTGTGCTGGATGTGATTTTTGGCATAAAAGAAATTCTGATAATTTTGACCCATACAATGTATTTTTGGCTATTGCTACAAATATACCCCAGCTACTTAAGACTGGTTTTGTGGTCCAGGGTCACAAATGTCCAACATTCCACACTTCATTTTTTCAGTTAATAAAATGCATCAGGTGACTGCACTTTTTCTTTTTGTATTTTCAGTGTGAGCGGCATATAGTAGTGCATAAGTACACAATTTCAGACTCACTTTAAGTCTCATTTTGCCTATATTCTCTTTTTTATTTTTTCATCTTTGTGCTCTTATTTTGAAAGTGTTTTAATACCCTTGGTTTCATGATTTTGTTTTTGTCTTGAGGGATGTTGAAATTGAACACCATATTCAGAAAGGCACAAATAATGTCTTTCAGATATCTAATTTTGGTGAAGCCACATTAATGAAAATATGCGGTGTGATTTCAAGTTCAGATGTTGTCGTCTCAGAAATCCTTTACTCTAAAAATCTGTAAAAATAGGGGACAATGTACTGTATTAGAAATTTTCCATATTTTTTTTAACAGGTGTTTTACCAATATTTTGAACTTTACACTGCTTTGATTTATGTTTTAGAGTTAACGGAAATGTCCATTGAAATTACTGGATAATGTCGCGTGTAATGGATTGCCAGTACTTTTTCTGTTATTTTACGGATTTATTTTTTAAAGTGTAGCATTAATGTAAAATCATAAATATATTAATGTATATCATAAATATTTTTATATATTATTTCATAAATAGTTTCCACTTTTGAAATGTCAGTGTTAATGTTTTAAACCAGATAAGATACAATAACATGCCTCTGTGTCTCGCTCACTCTTCTGTGGCTTGTTGTTCTAGCTGTTTTAGTTTTACATAACGTTTATAATAAAACAAAGAATGAATATTCTTAATTTTATACAGCATATTTGCAATATTCAATAGTGTTACATCTAAAAATTGTTTTTAGATGTAGTTTGGATGCAGTTCTAGTTTAAGCCTTACCCACATAAGAAATTCTAATAGAAATCCCGTACACATTCCGTTTGGTTTATTTTATTTTATTTTTTGACTATGGAGCAAAAGGGTTAAGAATCATGACCCAAAATGATGCAGAGGGGTCCTTGCAGCAGGTTAGAAGGCTAAATTGCTCTGTCTTGCCCTCTGTTAAATTGCCAGGCAGCTCTGGTTTCAGCTGTCACTCTGTTGGCATGGATAAAAGGGTTATTTGTATTTGTGTGGACAAACGAGGCTGGGAGACACTATTTGCATGAGTGTGGTCAGTAGTACAGGTGTTTGCAGTAGAATATTGGTAGCTTTCAATGCATCCTCAAAAACTTGACCTAGATCAGGTTCATGAGGAGAGTCTAGGACTCTAAATATCCAACCTGTCTTAACACAAAGACTCTGCGAAGGGCATCCCACCAGCATGGCTTTTGATAGGGGCACAGCAAGGATCATTCTGTACTGTAAATCTATATAGGATTTTGATCTTTACAAGACATTTGTATGGCGCCTTTCCACTGATGAGAATTTAATGCTCTAATTTGTGTTTCTCCAATAGTGCATGTCCCACTGAAACACTTAGAAAGTTGTAATGAGCACCAAGCACACAATGGTTCAAAATTCACTTAAGGCTGAATTTGACTGTGTCTGATTAAATTTACTGAAATGATGTGTTTAAAAGCTGCTCTCCTGTGACTCCGCTGGAAAGTCTCATTTGTATCCTGCTGAGGTTATGCGCTGCTGATTCGCTGTTCTTTCAGGATGAAAAAGTGAACACAAAAGCACTCATATTTGATTAGAAAAACAGGGCATACTGTTATCTGCTAACAAGGGTATCTTTTCCAGAGGGACAAAAAAAAATAAATGCCGCCGTACATCTATAAAACGCAGGATCGTGCTAAATAGTTTCTTTCTAGACATGTCATGAACGCCATCTCTTGTACATCGTCATTAAATATAGATAAATGGTACCACACCCAACATATGTGCACTCTCACAGTCTGATCCTCTAAGTTATGTGGATGGAAATAAATATGTTATTTGGCATATTTTTGGTATAAATAATTATATTTGTATCTATGCTTTGGAAACATGTTTGCCTTGGTAGCCGCAACTGTATGAATCTAAAGCCTGTTCAAACATAACAATGCTTATTTTCTTGCTTTTTAACAACACTTTGCACCATATTTATGCTTCCTAATTGACTGTTTTGCTCCACAGTCCCTCGAGTTTGTGCTGTGTAGGTGCTTGATGTGCGGTGGAGGTAGTCTGCACCAATTTTCTGGCGAATAGCTCCCCAGCATGCAGTCAGGTCCGTTTACTGCGAGCATATGCAGGGCTGTAAATCACACCTGTCAGTGCTCTGCTCTCTCAATGCAGCTCCTGTGCTTTTGCATATGATTTGCAAGAGTATGGCAAGTCATTTTAGCAATTATGCTCACTACTATCAACTAGTACTTTTAAAACTAACTAGTATCTATTTTTTTATCATTTTTAATTGCTAGTAAGTAATCCGACTATATAGTATCAATAGTATAACTAAAGACTACTATTGTTTTCACTTTTACTGTGCTTATTTATTACGTACTAGTACTTATTCCCTTGCTAGTCAGTATCCCAGTAGTATCAAGTAACTGTTCCATTGTTACTGGTAAAGAAGACATTGAATTCTATGGTGGTCTGTGATTCAGATGTTAATGTTTTTAACATTAACTAAGAAATAGAAATCTCAATAGTAAGTATCGCAGTATTTAGTAGTATCTGTTTCAGGTTTGATAACGCTTATTTATTGTTTAGTACCTGGATAGTATTTTTAAGACACTAGTATGTAGCTCACTAGCTATGATTGCCTTTTACCACATATAAATGACTAGTTTTAATAGTTCAATTAAAAAAAATACCACAGTAAGACTTTTAAAAAACACTAGTAACAAATGGAATGCACACTAGTCTGAAAGAAGAAAACTGGGAAAAAATTTAGTAACAATTTGAAGTAAATAGTAGCTAAATTAGTACTGAATAATTGACTAACAGATGCAGTAACTGTTTGAAAACTAATCTAATGAATTGTTACTAGCAAATTTGGAAAAAGATACTAGTGACTACAGACCTACTAATTAATTCAACTTCAAAGTACTAGTAACAGTAGTTTTAAGGAATAACTGTGAACGGCTTGCTATACAACAGACTGTTTGTTGACATGAAATAGGTTTGTGTTGTTTGTTCAAGTACTTTTAGCACGATTTCGTGCCATACATAATTATTTACAGTACTATGTGGGACTGCTGGTCTGAATTAGGAAACAACACCCACACTTGAATTATTTCAATTATAACTTATTGATACTCACCATAATTGAATAGACCAATGCAACGATGCTTAGTGGCCACACGGGACAAAAGCAGGAAAAAATGACCAGTATGAGGTAGTCTTTGGGTTTCTGCTGCTCTTGGACGGCATTACCGGTCGATGAAGTGCGACTCAGGCTCACTCTGGACGGGGAGAGAGGAGCCGAACCGAGCTGCCCTGCTGATCCGGATCTCAGCGGCAGACTGTGGCCGTTCTGATCCCCGTCGAGAGCCTTGTCAACCCCGACACTGACCGTGAAGGAGCTGGAGGTCTTCACCCCGGTGGGCTCGGTGGTCACGAGGAGTTTCTCGGTCTCGGCTGGTTGCGTTCCGCCGCTCTCCCCCAGATTCGATTTCTTAAACTCCGTATCTGTGTTTATTGCCATTGTGGAAATCCAAAGTTAATTTTTCTGAAGGGGGAAAAAAACTCCTTTTGGCAGGTGTGAAATATTATCAAAGTTGTCCGACGACGCTAATTTCCCATTGTTTACGATTTTTTCCAACTTAAAATAACGCGTTTGATTGTATTCGTAAGGTTAATATTACTTTCAACGTCGAATAAATATGTCCAGATTTCTTTTTTCTCGCAATTTTTCAACTAATTAAAACAAGTCAAAGAGGCGTTGTGACTTTATTCTCCCATGTCGATACGGTCATCCTCTCTGTGTGATCGTGTTTAATGGATTCAGTTCAATCCAGATCGGAAGACAATCTCCTCTGCCCACACTCAACTAAACCACAGAGACGCGACTCATCTGGACTTCAGCATTTCCACAGCAGCATTACCCAAACGTCTTAAAAGGCGTAGGAAAACCAGTTTTCTCGTGTAAAAATGAAAAAGCAGGTGCCTTTGTGATATTGCAGCAGAAGAACAGATGATTAAAGTTGTTGCACAGCGGCAGTAAGTGCAGTGATGTTCCTCTCTCACCTCCTCTGCATCAATGATGGAGGTGCGCGGGTCCTGCAGGAGTTTCTATGCAATACTCCCAATGTTCTTCCCCTGGGCATGCTGCAATACCTCCCTGTGTTTTTGCGAGCCTTTTACATTTTATACCATAAACAAGCATTACTTATGCTATTTTCTTATTATTTGGCTTCTTAGCCAATTAGTCAAAGATTGAACTGTTTAGGAGGAGGAGAGAGAAAGAGAAAATAGCCCATATATTTTGCTGAATAAAAAAGGATATTTGGAAAATTGACATGAGACTTGAACACCTGTTATTGTTTCTTTTTATCAGTGATCTCTCATTAATCAAACTAGAGGATGGTGTTTAAATTATCCATGTGCTGTTCCTCATTTAATCATTAGTTTTTTACAGTGTTCTTGGTTGCCCCCATTCAATGACAAGCATGGTTACATGAGAATGTAGATATGCTGGGAAACTGAAGCTAGAAACACAAGGGTGTCCTCATAAAATAATACCTTATGATGTAATGACATTGATCCAGACTGTTCCTCAGCAGATAGCATGGTAAGTTGATTCATAAACCTCAGGCCATTAATCATCTCAGTGCTGGCATGTTTGTATAAGTACAGGTTTACCCAAACTGGGGTCATGAATTAATGAAAAGCTAAAAAATGAAATCATAAAAATGCAAAATCGAATTTCTTAGAAAAACAATCAAAATCAGTTTTCGGTTCTCACTCTTGAAATGGCAATAACAATCTTACAGTAATATTTGGCAGTCAATAAATCCAGGAGACCTCAAATAATTAAAGAGTTTGAATTAATTAAAATATTTAAACATGATTAATTTTTAAACATTATACATTTATGATCAATTTTATATTTAATATTTGAATTAATTATTGGACCTTCTGCTATATCTGTGCATAAAGAGTGGGACACATGAAGTTTATTATGTTTTGAGACACAAAATGCTACTGATGAATTAATTATTCACTATTCAATTATCCACCACAACATAGCAACTGATTTGAGTACTATTTTATTGGATGATCTGGCAAAACTACAATCACTATGGCAGAGTTAAATACATGAAGAAAAGCAACAGACAAAGCATTACAGAAGTAAGAAGTCAAAAGTTTTCAACTTCATCCCACATCATCATTGTTGCACCTCTCTTGAAAATGTTGTGTTGATTCATTGACTGGTGTTGAGTTTTCTGGTGTCATTTGAGCTGGCATCATTTGTTCTGAAGTTACAAGATCTTGGTCTGCTTGTTCTGGACCGGTTGGCTCTGGTGTTGTATGTTCTGGTGATGTTTCTTCAGAAGCTGATTGCTCCAGAAACATTTGTACTGCGTCTAATTGTTCTGGAGTCACATTTTGAGTGGTTGATTGTTCTGGTATCTCATGATCAGAACTTGAAAGTGCAGTAGATGTTTCTTCTTGTGAAACAACCTCTTGTGTAACTTCTTGTGCTGAAGTTATTTGCTCTGGAGATGTTTGCGTCGAATTAGTTTGTTCTTCACCTGCTTGCTCTAGCGGTACTTCCTCTTGAGTTGTTTCTTGTTCTGGAGATGTTTGATCTGGAATCTCTTGATCTGGATTCTCCAGCTCTAGAGACTCTTGCTCTCTCGCCATTTTTGCAAACATGCCCTTGTACTTCAGTCTGTCCTCCTCATTTTTTAACTCCATTCTCATTTTTAGAACTGCAAGCTCTTTCTTGATTGTCTTTTTCATGCCTGGGTCCAGATCCAGGACCCTCATGAAATCATCTCTGGCCTCGGCTTCATTCCACACCTCCATGTGTGCTTTTCCACGCAGATAGAAGGCTTTCATTGCCCCTGCAAATACAGAGAATGCTTTCAACTGGTGCATTTGACATCAGGAAATACATCATCTTGTCATAAGGCCATACTTCTGTTGCCATTTGTTTGCGTCTGTAATTGGTGAGAGAACTTACAGTTTGCTGTTACTCACCAGGGTGCTGGTTGATGATGTCAGTTGTGTGTTCGATGACCTCATAGTACTCCTCCATGCGCAGCAGACACTGACAGTAGTTTAAAGTGAGCGTGTTGGCCATCTTCTCCAGTCTCAGCCAGGGAGCTTCCCATGCCTTTTCCTGAAGAAACAGACACATTTCAATTAAATGAGACGAAGGAATAGTTCACACAAAAATGAAAATTCTGTCATTAATTACTCACCCTCATGTCGTTCCAAACCCGTAAGACCTTTGTTCATCTTCAGAACACAAATTAAGATATTTTTAATGAAATCCAAGAGCTTTCTGACCCTCCATTGGGAGCAATGTAACTGAAATGTTCCCAGACCCAGAAACATAGTAAGGACATTGTTAAAATAGTCCATGTGACATCACTTCAAGCTTAATTTTATGAAGCTACGAAAATATTTTTGTAGGCAAAGAAAACAAAAATAATGACTTTATTCAGCAGTTTCTTCTCTTTCGTGTCAGATGTTGAAACCGGATGCACTGCGACTTGTTTGCCGGCGAATTCTGACACAGAAGAGAAGAAATTGTTGAATAAAGTTATTTTTGTTTTCTTTGCCAACAAAAAAAGTATTCTTGTAGCTTCATAAAATTACTGTTGAACCACTGATGTCACATTGACTATTTTAACGATGTCCTTACTACTTTTCTGGGCCCTGAACATGTCAGTTGCATTGCTGTCTATGCTGGGTCAGGAAGCTCTTGGATTTCATTAAAAATATCTTAATTTGTGTTCCGAAGATGAACGAAGGTCTTACGGGTTTGGAACCACATGAGGGTAATTAATGAGAGAATTTTCATTTTTGGGTGAACTATTCCTTTAATATTACATTAGTGCTGTTGTTGTTCTATCCTTTCATGATCAAAATAAAGATATTTTTCTCAGAATATAGTCATAGTCAGAATACAGTCAAGCTACTGAGTGTATAAAAACAGTTACAGAGGTGTATTCTTACCTTTGTCTGCACATTCTTGATACACATAACGGCTTCCTTATATTTCAGTGTAGCGTCCTCATATCGGCCCTGTTTGAAGAGCTTGTTCCCTTGACCGTGGAGCACAGGTACCGCCTTCAACCTCTCCTCAACATTCAGAGCCCAGGACTCTCTGTCATACTCACTGGGATGCTGTACCTGAATCCATTATTGATTATTGCAGTAAGTTTCACAAATATAATTAATTCCCAGTTAATATCACAGCCTAAACAGATTTGAAAATGATCCGCTAGCTCCCCCTAGTGGTCATTTTGTGTACTGCTCTTGTGAATTAAACCACCATAGTCAGCAGTCTGGCATAGATCTATCTACTCAAGGCCATAATAACCTATTTCACTAAATATCATATTGCAGATACACAAATGAAAAGACATGAAAGGGTACAGCTGGTGCATATGGAAATTATATTATTACAGAGGACAAAGTCCTGCACAATGCTGTAGCTTGCAAAGAATAATTCATTTCAAAGAATATTTGTTAGCACTGCAGCATTTCGATCTTTCTAAATTCCTGATGAAAGTCTTCAGACTAAAACCTTGCAGTGATAATAAATATCAAGCCTTCTTTGCAAACTAAAGCAGTACGTGAGACCTGTTCTTCATGTAAAGTGAAAGTACAAGTAAAATCCATATTAAATATAAAACCATGTTTATGCAAATATCTGCTCATTTACAAATGAATGCAAAGTCCAGACCTTCAGAAGTTCCATTACAAAGTAAAGAGGCTGTGGTTCTTTCTGAAGCTCATCCAGATCATCATAGCCCAGGCTGTGGTAGGCAAACATGTTGGCCATGCCGCAGGTGTGAATGTGCCAGTCCACTGGATCTTTCCCCACTGCGATACGCCGCAGAC
>JAFVLL020031571.1:6138-22091 GCA_021397915.2 Tor tambroides
CAGATGCTGTGTGAGCTGAAGTTTGAGTTCATAAGGGAAGTGTGTAACTATGAGCACTATGTCCCTCTGAGTCTTCCCATCCCGTCTGCACGAATCACAGGTCAGAGAGCACCACGAGCTCCGTCTCTTTGTGTCTCATGCGCAAAACTTCACGCTTGCATTGCAGTCCTAATTAGCTTACTGTAGACCACACCCCCTGATATTCTCTCTGTCTCATTTCTCTCTGTCAGACAAGGCATCACCGGAAACCCAAAGTGCTCAGGGTAACTATTAAATGTTTTTTACTGAACTTATTTTACTTATTTTTAAAAGTTCTTCAAAGCTGTGGCACAGTTTTCTGTGGCAATTTAATCAGGGTTTGGAAAAGTATGGAAAAAAGAAAGCAGAGTATGGAAAAGTATGTGTGCTTCCAGACGTTTTTTGTAATAGAAAATTAAGAATTTATTGTAGAAGAAGTCAAAGTCAAAATACGACTGAATGAACTGAAGGTGCACTTTTTCATTATGCAAAACTGCAGGTTATAAGCATTTCAGGTTTCTTCTCACAATATTCTTAGCTCCGTATAACATAGCCTTAAGGACATTTGGTAACACTTTATTTTAGGGTCTCTTAACTAGTTGCATATTAGCATGCATATTACTAGATTATTAGCCATTTATTAGTAGTAATTAAGCACATATTAATGCCTTATTCTACATCACCTTATTCTACATCCCTAATCCTACCCAATACCTAAACTTAAAGGATTAGTTCACTTTCAAATAAAAATTTCCTGATAATTTACTCACCATGTCATCCAAGATGTTTATGTATTTCTTTCTTCAGTCGAAAAGAAATTAAGGTTTTTGATGAAAACATTCCAGGATTTTTCTCCATATAGTGAACTTCAACGGACTCCAAACGGTTGAAGGTCAAAATTACAGTGTCAGTGCAGCTTCAAAGGGCTATAAACTATACCAGACGATGAATAAGGGTCTTATCTAGCGAATCATTTAAAAAAAAAAAAAAAAATGTATATGCTTTATAAACACAAATGCTCGCCTTGCTCTGTTCTGCGATGCGCGTTCATGACTTCACGTAATACGTAATTACGTTGAAAAGGTCAGCTTGAGAGGTTTGTGTCACCGCAGCAGTGTCCTCCATCTGCCTAATTTCTTCCTCTGTGTATTCCGGTTCAAAAAGGCAGGGCAGGGCGAAAAACTCCATCTCATCTTCTCCTCCAAGTTCAAAATCGTCCGACATCGTTGTTTTACTTTTTAACTCCCTTTTTTTGTAAACTGCGTTTGACTTAGTATTTGCACGTTCAGCTTGTAAACACTGACTCGGTACTTCCGCCTACGTCATGCTGACCTTTTCAACGTAATTACGTATTACGTGAAGTCATGAACGCGCATCACATAACAGAGCAAGGCGATCTTATTTTCAAACGTTTGAAAATTGCGAAACGGACGGCTAAATAAAAATGCAAATTCACTTTCTGAGAGTAAGTGGTGTTTTTGGACAGTGATTATCATAATTACTCCTGTAAACAAAGCAGCACTGCACTTATAAACTCAATTTCTTAGGCATTATAGGGTGATATCATTAAAAAAATGGTAACACTTTAGTATAGGGACCAATTCTCACTATTAACTAGTTGCTTATTAGCATGCCTATTATTAACATACTGGCTGTTTATTAGTGCTTATAAAGCACATATTCTGCATGACCATATTCTACATCCATAATCCTGCCCAATACCTAAACTTAACAACTACTGCACTAACTATTAATAAGCAGAAAATTAGGAGATTATTGTGGCAAAAGTCGTAGTTAATGGTTTGCTAATGGTGAGAATTGGAGCTTAAAATAAAGTGTGCCCAAACAAAGTCAAAGTCAGTTCTCCTTCATTCATAATGTTTCCCACATTAAACTGGGAAATATCCTCCCACACCTCACTCATCTTACAAGCAGACATTTCTGAGTGACACGAAAAAAAACGCATGCATGCAAGGTCTGAGGTGAAATTAAATTATTTTGTTTTCTGCATCCACTTTTCAAAATAATGTATTATTTTTAAAAACTAACATTTTTGACTAGTACGGTATTTACAGTGTGGACTAGCAGCTGCACTTCTGTTTAGTTGACTAGTCTCGCAGCAGTTTAACAACAGGAGGAATTGACCAATTTCTACCAGCGTCCATCACCATAGTAAATTAACTTATGCTCCATGGATAACCGTTAGTGAGTTAAAAACTAAGATATGCTTTACAGTTTAATGAAGTACAAGCAGAAGTTCCCCAAAATACTCATTTATTATTTCCCAGCTTACTCTGGATTACACTCCAAATGTATTCTTAAGTATCAAGAACGGGCAATGATCATTTATGTGGTTTCTCTCTCTGTCTTATTTCTCAGTGGACTTTCCAGAGTATATTTTGACGGAAGAGTTCTGCAGGAAACATTTTCTCACAGGATTGTTGTTGAGAGAGCTGGGGCTGGCTTTGCAGGACGAGCAAGACCTGAGACACCTCGCCCTGGCCTGCCTGAAGAACCTCATGGCTAAACATTCACTGGACTCCCGTTACGCCATAAAGGTGAATTTTGACAGTGATAGTAAAGTATATAGTTGTTGTGCACCATTTATGTTAGTCTGTGAGCTGATTTTAACTGTATTGTGTTTGTGTGTGTAGGAGAAACAGGCACGGATAGCCTCTCTGTATCTGCCACTTTATGGTCTGATCCTTGACAACATGCCTCGCTTTTTCCTCAGAGATCTGTTTCCCATCTGCCTGACGGCCAGTGACCAGGTACACGCGCTCGGGATGCTCATTTATCAACTGAAATGAAACATAATATTTTTAGCAAGAACTTGCATCAGCTGAGCAAGATTTCATTACTACACTTGAATATTATTTATTATCATAATATTTATTTTTAACAATTCCACAATTGTTCAGTTAGAAGTATCCTCAAGAGCAATGTAAAGGCCCTTCAACACTAAATTCAAAGCAATAAAAGCCATACTGGAGCAAAATTTCTGATACTCATCCAGGCCACCCCATATACCCACAACAAGAAGATTACTTTATAAACTTTGTTCATTAAAACTACTTTGGGAGTGAAACCTGCACACAAATCTATATCTAAAATTCAAAATGCATCTGCACTTTCACAACCTCAAGGTTAAAAAAAACCCAAAAAAAACACGTCCGCATTATTTTAGTCTGAAATTACATTAACTTCTCTCCCATTGCGCAAAATAATGTTCCTATGGTGATTGTTAAATGTGTCTTGAACTGAGAAATCAAAATTCCCTTGATCTTTTGACACATAAGAGGTCAATGTAGTATAAAAACATCCTGTAAGTTTCAGAACTCAAAACTCTCTCATTAGTCTAAAAACAGCTTTTATTGAAGCCAGCCTGCCAAAACGACCGCTTGTGGAATATGCTCTCTGATATAATACTGTGGATAAACAATCTGCCGTGCCTATTCAAACACAGCGTTCCAATGAGGGGAGTCAAAACAGGGCAGAAAATAGCCTACTTCTACATGTTTTTTTTATGTAAACATCTTGATAACATTATAAGTGGACCTCAGTGAACAGTACAAAACTAAAGTACAAAACAAAAGCAGTTCATGAGCCCTTTAAGCAATAAGATTTCCTTCCCAGGGTTCCAGAGATGATCTCAGTGTCGGAGTAGGTTTAGCAGGTCAGGTGACTCATGTTTTACGCCATGGGAACTCGATGGATGCGTCCTTCTCCAAGGAAGTGCTCAACTCCATTACAGGTATAGTGATGCTGGTTAGACTCTGTGGATGTGTTTCAGACACTGCTAGTCTATTCCTCACACAGATCTGTCATGCTTTCAGAATATTTGGAGTATAACATCACAATGTCTTTCACATATGTGACCGTGGACCACAAAACCAGTCACAAGGGTCAATTTTTTTAAACTGAGATTTCTACATCAATACAAACAAAATATGTGGCTGAGATATATATCTATTTGAAAATCTGGAATCTGAGGGAGCAAAAAAATCTAAATATTGAGAAAATCACCTTTAAAGTTGTTCAAATGAAGTTCTTAGCAATGCATATTACTAATCAAAAATTAAGTTTTAATATATTTACAGTAGGAAATTTACTAAATATCTTCATGGAACATGATCTTAATATCCTAATGATTTTTGTCATAAAAGAAAAATGGATAATTTTGACCCATACAATGTATTGTTGGCTATTGCTACAAATATACCTGTGCTACTTAAGACTGCTTTTGTGCTCCAGGGACACATATACTGATTTGCTTTTTTCCCAGCCTTTTCTTCATTAGCCGTATCAACAGCTAACAATGCAGACTCCAGAGGTTCCCTCATCAGCATCGAGTCGAACCCCAGCAACAGTGACCGCAATAGTGAGAAGATAGATGGATGTGAAAAGGTGAGCAAGTTCATGAATTTTTGACTGATTGACAGACAGAGCCAACATAACACATGAACAAAAACAGAAACTCAGAATGAAAGATAACAGACAAACAATATGAGTGAATGATTTTTCTCATATAACAAGAGAATGATTGCGATGACTATACTCAGTTTGCCAGGCCGCAGTCTCTCATTGGGTTTGGTTCACGCTTTGACAAACTGGATCAAGCGGAGACCAGAAGTCTGCTCATATGTTTCCTGCACATCATGAAGACCATTTCAGAGGGTGAGACTTTAAATCACTGAACCTGGGAAGAACATGTCTATTGCACATATCCACATCTCATAGCATGTGACCTGTAGCATATACTGTTGTGAGGATGCTTTGCTCTCTGTGTTGCAGAGGTGCTGGTTTCATACTGGCATCGAGCGATTCACCAGGAGATCAGCGATTTCTTCAATATCCTGGAGTGAGTGACTCTGATCAGAAACACCAATAAATGGAGGAATGAAAGCGAAAGAAGGAATCAAATCCTTGTGTTTTCATTATTTTGCGTGCTTCTTTTTTAAACAGACTCTGTCTCCAGCACTTCCGGTTCCTTGGAAAGCGTCACATTGCCAGGTAAGATCCCTCCTCAGTTAGATGTGTTTTATGTGTGCTTCTCTTCTCTTCTCTTCTCTTCTCTTCTCTTCTCTTCTCTTCTCTTCTTTCTGTCCCTGATTGTATATATCTGACCCTGGAGCACAAAAGCAGTCTTAAGTCGCTGGGGTATATTTGTAGCAATAGCCAACAATACATTGTATGGGTCAACATTATCCATTTTTCTTTTATGCCAAAAATCATTAGGATATTAAGATCGTGTTCCATGAAGATATTTTGTAAATTTCCTACCATAAATATATCAAAACTTCATTTTTGATTAGTAATATGCATTGCTAAGAACTTCATTTGAACAACTTTAAAGGCAATTTTCTCAATATTTAGATTTTTTTGCACCCTCAGATTCCAGATTTTCAAATAGTTGTATCTCAGACAAATATTGTCCAATCCTAACAAACCATACATCAATGGAAAGATTATTTATTCAACTTTCAGATGATGTATAAATCTCAAATTTCAAAAAATTTACCCTTATGACTGGTTTTGTGGTCCAGGGTCACATATGTGCTTGTAAAATAGAGAGAGAAGGAATGTTAGAGAATACACAAACTACGTTTTCATTGAATTCCAGGGCTTTGAAATAAACATATCACAGAGAATAAAATTATAATGTATTATGTGTATTTTAGTAAAATGAAAGAAGTGTTTCTGATGGTTCTGGGGTGTTTTTGCCAGGCCCTGCATTGTCTTTGACAAGCCAGTATTTTCAATTACACTGAGTTCAATAAATCAAGCCTGAAAATTATAGATCATTCCTGCTTTGGAAATAAAGGTCAAATAAATGTTTTTCATTTCTGAAAAGCCACTCTCTTTAGCTGGTTTCTCTTTTTTGTTTTATCTACAAAAACTGCTTTTAAAAATTGTTAAAAGTTTTGAATCCTGATGATTCATGTTATCCCTGAATCAGTCACAAACTTGCTGACTTGATTAGTGTACTCAGTATGCAGTGTCTTAAATACTTGTGATTTGATTTTGTCAATATTTGTTTTAAAATTTTCAAAATCATTCAAGTTTTAAATGAAGGCTAAAATTTGATTTGAATACCAAATATCATATGTGACTCTACCGAACCATGGCTGTATGTGATGTCTTCCTTTAATGTTGTAGTGCATCACTGTCGTTGTGATTTGTGTGTGATGTTTAAGGACCATGTATTCCTACTGGAGTTCTCAAACATACTAAAATCTCAGTCATAGAGAGAACTTTTATTCTGAAAGCTAATATCAAGAAACACAGTAGAAATATGGAAATACGGTGTGGGATGTCATCCCATTCATTTGTGTAATTTGACTGAAGCAAAGTGGATATAACTTGCTTGATTCACAGTACTGCTGGGAGAAACCAACTTTTTCAAAACCTTGAATCAATTGCTTCATAAAGCGATTCACTGTTTTGAAGCGTTTGAAATGCTGGTGATGCAAAAACATGCATAAAAACACCTTTTACAAACCAATTGCAAATTCTTTATTGAAAGTGAAATCTATTACATGCAATTAGCAGATCATCAAATACAATTAAATATGAAATTTCTGTATATGTGTTACCTTATTAGTTTGTAGGGTTTGTTTTGTTTGTTTTCTGAAGAGCTTGGCTAAATAGGAGACTCTTAACTTGTTCCTTTTTATTACACAAATGTGTCATTAAAAATGTCTACAAATGTATAGAACTGATCTGAGATGAGGTAAAAACCATAGACACTGGTTCATGGTTCACAGAGATCAACCCTATAGAAAAGCATTGACATTTCAAAACATTTAAAAAACACTTTTGACATTACAAAACCTCGTTTACTGAAATCACATGAGTTTGATACACGCTCAGTGGTTCGAAACAAAAGTTTTGCAAATGAAAAGCATTTCTTTGAAAGCGCCCACCACTAATTCACAGTCCTTGCAGTCCGTGGCAAGCTGCATGATGTAACTGCTCTTTGTGTGTTGGACAGGTCTGGTATAAAGACTGCCAGATATGTCTGATATGTCTGCCACATAGATAAAGGCTTTTCTTAGCAAGAACTAAAACTAGAGAAACTATTGCTTCCCAGTACTATTTAATGACTGCATTAGCATATAGTAGCAGCCTGTAGTGTCATAAATGACCTCCTGTTTTATTCCCACATCATGTGTTGTCTTTGTATTGTGATGTGTTTAATCTTACATCTCTCCCTCATCACGCTCTCTGTTCCCACGCTCATGTTTTCCTCTGTCTGGCTTCCACACATGACTTCACATTCTCACAGCACTCTCTAAAGCTGACACCACCAGCATCTAACATTTGACATGTATTATCACAATCCAAACTTGACTTGTCCTGCTCTGAAACACTCCCCTAGAAGCTTGGCTTTCATTTTCCTGTCTGTAATGGCTGTGAGGATGAAGGTTGGCGTTAACCCTGCTCTAATTGGCTCGTTGTGTGCGCAGGAAGCTAGCGGCCGCTGTTAAGCTGGCTCAGGCCACACAGAACAATGGCACCCTGAAGGGGTCTAACGCGTCCTGCCAGTCTTCAGGGCTCCTACCCCAATGGTAAACACCTAACAGGTCCACACAGAGCTCCCAAAACCACTTACACTCCTAAAGATAAAGCTTCTGGATTGGCATCCGTGGTTCCACGAAGAACCCTTTCCATTGCACAGAAGGGTGTTTATGGTGGAAAATGGTTCTTTAGATGATTAAAATGTTCACATGGACCCAAATTGGCTGTGAAAAAAAAAAAACCTTTTGGAAGCTTTATTTCTAAGAGTGAAACACGAAGTGTGCAATGCTTAGAATTAATTATTAAATTATTTTTAACCCTGAATATAACGTTCTAAAACACTCACACATGCACAAAACAATCGTCCCACTTTATATCAGGTGTCTTTAACTGTTATGTACTTGTGTAACACATTAATTGTCTGGTGCAGTGTATTTATTGTGTTCATGTTGTATTGCAAAACACTTTTTCTGCTGTTGAGGAAGGTTAGGGATGAGTTTGGTGTAAGGTTAGGTTTAAGAGTGGATTCAGGGGTAGAAATAGGATCAACAATGTAATAATAGAGTAAACTACAGGAAAATTACTACAGGAAATTAAGTGTATGCAGGTATTTTTAAAATGTAAGTATGATGCAAAAAATGTATGCACAAAAATGTATGCACATTGTATTAAATGATTCATTTAAATGTTAGTACTTAAAGGCACTTCATATAAAGTGGGTCCGTCCTGTGTAAATGTCATAGTTCATCATGTTACATCCATAGTGTGGGAACCATTTTTTTGTCTGTATCCAGCAAGCCCGTCTCATTCACCTCCTGATATAGTTTATACAGGCTTTCTGCAGGTCTTAAAAAGGTCTTAATTCATTCTTTCACAAAATAAAGCCTTAAAACATCTTAAATTCATAAAGTCATAAAGTATTAAATGTGACATGCACTGCAAAAAAATGAATCTTCCTCAGTATTTTTGTCTTGTTTTCTAGTACAAACATCTAAACATCCGTAAAGGGTTAGTTCACCCAAAAATGAAAATCCTGTCATTAATTATGTCGTTCCAAACCCATAAGACCTTCGTTCATCTTCGGAACACAAATTAAGATATTTTTGATAAAATCCGAGAGCTCTCTGACTTTGCATAGACAGCAAGGTTACTACCACGATCAAGGTCCAGAAATGTAGCAAGGATCGTGGTAGTATCCTTGCTGTC
Source organism: Tor tambroides (assembly GCA_021397915.2). Taxonomy (NCBI): domain Eukaryota; kingdom Metazoa; phylum Chordata; class Actinopteri; order Cypriniformes; family Cyprinidae; genus Tor; species Tor tambroides. Next base: position 14,884 of record JAFVLL020031571.1, read on the forward strand.
TATAGGAGGGTCAGAGAGCTCTCGGATTTTATCAAAAATATCTTAATTTGTGTTCTGAAGATGAACGAAGGTCTTACGGGTTTGGAAAGACATGAGGGTGAGTAATTAATGACAGAATTTTCATTTTTGGGTAAACTAACCCTTTAAATCAAGATTTACATTTACCTGAGATTCAAACTGAACATGTAAAGTCTTGTTTTCTGAAAAACGTAACAAAATTAAGTGAGTTTATGCCTGAAAGTCAAGTCAAGTCACTGTTATTTATATAGCACTTTTTACAATGCAGATTGTGTCAGAGCAGCTTTACAGTATTAAACAGGGAAAGAGTGTGTTGAAGTAGCGTGCCGTTCTCCTCTGGCCAGACGAGACCAGCAGTTTAATTCTAGGCTGCAGCAGAGTCAGATTGTGCAGAGGACTCGTCTGGTTCCTGTGGTCTTGTCCCGATGGCCGTCTAGGAGACAAGGTCTTCACTGGGGATCTGTCTCTGGGGCTCACATTCATAAAACAAGAACTGTCTGTCAGTGGAGTATTAAAACCTGTTTTCTCTTTTAAGTTGAATTTTCTGAGCCCATTGGTAGATATTTGTTCTTGTTTTCTCATAAAACAAGACTTCGTATCTCAAATGTAGTAATCTTGATTTTAAGAATATTTAGACATTTGCACTGAAAACAAGACAAAAATATTGATGAAGTGCATTCATTAATTAATCGCAGTGTGATCAGAAAGTACATTAAAATTATTTCCATATTCTAGTGTTAGAGAGCAGAGCTATTCAAGCCATAAGGCCTTTTTTATATAAAATTAATTAAAATTGGAAGTTGTATTTCAAACCTTGAAGTGTTGCCAATACAGGACATTTATATTTAGAAACATATTTACATGATGTGTTCCATTCAATTTATTCCTTAATTTTTCTTTACTTGGTCTTAAAAAGTCTAACATTTACCTTCATAAAACCTGCAGAAACCCTGTTACATGTCTCAGTTGTTACAAAGAAAATAAAAGGCTATTTAGTTTATTTTGTAGTTCAAACCTAGTGCGCATTCACAGTTTAAGAGCCACATTTTCAAAATACTGTTGACTTTCTGTAAACACTGAAATCATTTCCAGCAGTTCCAACCAAGAAAGTGGAGAAATAGAGGGAGAAAATGGGGGAGTTGAATCATTTTCTCTGCTATTGTCATGACATCTCAGGATTATGTTATTGCTGCTGTTCCCAGGATGCTCTCTGCTCAGGACGGGCACAGACACGCCCGCTCACAGACCATGCCCATCATCAGGGGGAAGAACGCCCTCACCAACCCCAAACTGCTGCACATGATGGAGACCACGGGTAAACATGCACTCAACTCAACCGCCTGTGAAAACCTGTGATACAAACCTCAAAATTACAATCACTGGATTGAGCAAAAGCATGTGTATCATAACTGTAGTGTGTGTGTGTGTGTGTGTTAGATGGAAATGTGTCTGAAGGAGAAAGCGTCAGCCCTACAGATATTGAAGCCAATCTTTCTACTGAAGTAGCACTGACCGTGTTAGATGTTCTGGATCTGTTTGTTCATCATCACAAGGTAATATAGACGCAGCTTTATGATGTGTACAGTATAAACTCTGATAATAATGTTTTTCCACACAAGAGAATACATAGTTTCCATACTTACTAGAAGTATATGAATTAAGATTAGAGCTTAGTGATATAGCGGTACTCAATATCTTGATATTTATGCACAAACATGATGACTAGGAGAAATTATATTAAAATATTACATTTTAATTTGATTTAATTTAATTTAATACATTTTTTTTCATATGGATCAGTGACAAGGGTGTCTGAGATAATAAAAAGGACTAAATATTTTGAAAATAGTTTGAAAAACAGGGCTTAGTTTTTAGAAATCTTTATATGAATGTTGTTTTTGTACATTTTTGAAAAAAAAAGTTTTCTTCAATTTGATTTTAAGACTTTAAAAAAATGACAGATGATGTAACCATCTAATAAGAAATACTTTAAAAATACTGTAATTGTACCTGAAGTGTGCATAATTAAGTCTTTTTTTTTAAATCAAACATTTTCAAAGATTTATTTATTTTATTATTTTCATTTTTTAGTCATGAGTATCAAGCAGATTTCTCTGTTTGTGCTGAACAAAAATGTGCCAAAATGTCTAATAATAATAAGAATAATAATGACTGAACTTTGATTGGGTGGACAAAAGTATTTCAAATACTAGTTATAGTAATAATGCTTCACTGCTTACTGTTTAAGAAAGAACGCAAGATCATGTCACACTACACATGCCAACATTAACTTAAGTTTAATGTCAATTTAGATATCAATCAATGACGATACTAAAATATCAGAACACTGTTCTGTTTGTGAAAAAATGGATGGATTGCAAAAGTATTGTTTTGGCCAAAAATCACTGCAGTATTCACAATCAATCTGTCCGTGACTATTCAGTTCATTCTGATTGTAAGGAGGTTATTTTGCCATCTGGTGGACACATGGTGCATTTTCTTCAAGATGACTAACTCCTGCTGTCTTCTCTTCTACTGCAGAAACGGTTACAGCACGATGACGGGCAAAACTCTCTGATGAAAAAAGTGTTTGACACGTACCTGCTGTTCTTCCAGATCAGCCAGTCCACCAGCACCCTCAGACACGTCTTCACCGCCCTGCGCCTCTTCATTCACAAGGTGTCACTCGTTCTCCTCATGCACCCTCAAACAACACCTTCTCACTCCCAACTCGCTCGGTCAGGACCCCTCGGCATCACTTTTCGACGTGCAGGGTCCTCCGTTGCTTTAAATAAGAAACCTTGGCATGATTAAATTATATATTGGGTAGTAATATTGCCATTATTGCATATACACTATATTGCCAAAAGTATTGGGTCGCCCCCTTCTAATGAACAGGTTTGACTACTTTAGTAATTTCTATGAGTACAAATCTTAATGTTAAAGCATATAATGATATTCTAGGAAATTGTGTGCTTCTAATATTATAGCAACAGTTTGGACCCTTTTCTATTCTAACATGACAATGCCTCTGTGTATAAGACAAGGTTCAAAGAAAATAGTTGGTGGGCAGTGTGGAAGAACTTGACTGGTCTACATAAAACCAAGTCTAATCCCAGATTGAACACTGGCTCTGGTGTGACTGTAATGCAGACCTTGAGCCAGAAACTCATCACCAAACACCAATGACTTGTACATACACTATATAGACAAAAGTATTGGCACCCCCTTCTTTAGAACAGAAAAATGCACTTCCAAATCTGTGGCAACAACGATGGGAACATAATTCATGTATTTAAAAATTGTATTTCCATCTCTGTTGCAACAGTTTTGGAAGTGTCTAAAATGACTGAACCCATATGTACAAGTCATTGGTTCTTCATTGAAGCGCCACCTAGTGGTCTGGAGATATGAAAAATGGCTTCTGAAGGGTTTGGCCAAAAATCACTGCAAAAACTTTGTATGTGCCATTGTCATCTCACACTGAACACATCAATTTGAAAACAGCGCCACCTATTGGTGAAAAGAGATAGACCGTTAAATCATAATACTAGTGGTTGTATTTATGATTTTTTAGCCATTTTGACTAAAATCATCTTAAAATGGCTTAATTACTTAATTGCTGCTCGCAGTTATATTTGTATTTGTAATCATTGAGCTCACCTGTGGTTGTCATTGGGTGTTTTTGAACCCCTTTAGTAGACCAAAACCTACCAAAGGAAATATTAATCATGGATTGTACAATTCTAACATCTTTACCTCAGTGGAAAACTCTTGAACTCTTGAAAGTGATTGTTTTTTTGTTTTGTTTTTTGTGGAGACACATAAATGAAATATTATTTGAATTAAGCCACTGCACCAAAAATAAGAGGAACTAAATTACAATTTGGTTTCCTGTTTTATGACAGGTGCGGTTTTACAGAGAGATAATGACATCTGTCATGATAATCTTCTCTTGTTGTCACGAGTAAAACATCTAAATAACCCTATTGTCATAAGGACAAAACTACATGCTTTAGAATGCAAAATACAGTTTCACAACCTGTAAGAAATTTCTGTGCACTGTGTACCGAATGTAAAAGTGACCATATTGTGCAGGCAAAGGTTTTAGGTTTGAATACATTGTGCTCAATAACTTTTTTTATCTTAATGCATAAATAGCTATAATCATAATATTGATTTTGGAGGGTTCATTAAAGAGCGTCAACACTGAAACCGAACTCTGCAGATCTCTGACTCTCACGCTCTTCCTCTTCAGTTCCCGTCCACGTTTTTCCAGGGTAAAGCGGATCTGTGTGGCAGTCTGTGTTATGAGATCCTGAAGTGCTGTAACCATCGCTCCAGCTCCACTCAGACCGAAGCCGCCGCGCTGCTCTACTTCCTCATGAGGAGTAACTTTGAGTTCACGAAGGGCAAATGCATCGTCCGCTCACACCTGCAGGTCAGGCTTCTGTTATCCTGCTGCCAGTGGCTGTCTGTGTTTGGATTATGCTTTATTTTCAATATTTAGACATTCTACTGACTATAAGCAACTTTAAACCAGCTCTATTGCCATTCAAAAGTTTAGGATCAGTTGTTTTTTTAAAGAAGTCTCGTCTGCTTTTCAAGGCTGCATTTATTTTGTCAAAAATTCTCAAAAAAACTGTAATATTATGAAATATTACAATTTAAGATAACCATTTTCTATGTGAATATATAGTAAAATATAATGGATTCTTGTGATGCAGCGCTGAATTTTCAGCATCATTACTGCAGTGTCATATGATCCTTCAGAAATCATTCTGATATGCTGATTTATTATCAATGTTGGAAACAGTTGTGCTGCTTAATATTTTTTGGAACCTGTGATATTCTTTCAGGATTCTTCTTTCTTTGATGAATAAAAAGTTAAAAATAGTTTATTCAAAATAGAAACCTTTTCTAACAATATAAGCCTTCTGTCACTTTTTATCAATTTAACACATCCTCACTGAATAAAAGTATTAATTTCTTTTTAAAAAATCCTGAAAGAAGGATCACAGGTTCCAAAAAAAAGCAGCACAACTGTTTCCAACATTGATTATAAATCATCATATTAGGATGATTTCTGAAGGATCATGTGACACTGAAGACTGGAGTAATGATGCTGAAAATACAGCTGTGCATCACAAATAAATTACAGTTTAAAAGATTTTCACATAGAAAACAGCTGTTTTAAATTCTAATAATATTTCACAATATTACAGTTTTTTCTGAATTTTTTATCAAATAAATGCAGCCTTGATGATAACAGACGAGACGTCTTTAAAAACACAACTGACCCCAAACTTTTGAAGGTTGATGTACATTACAACTAACTTTCATTATTTCTCAACTACATGCAGAATAAGTTAACATGTTCTTACAAACTTACTTTCAATCAATCAATAGAATGTCCATCAAAGTAAAGAGTTAGCAGATATTAAGCAGAAAGTCACTAATACTCTAATGACTGCTAGATGACATGGAGTTACAGAGTTACTTACAGTTAGTAGAAGGTCTAGAGTGGACTATCAGAATAAAGTGTTCCCCTGTATTTGTGTGCCTTATGTGTAGGTGTATGTGTTCAGTCTTGTATTCAAGATAACTGACCATATGAAATGGCTTTTTCTGGCTGGTTTGAGGACTGAATGTGAGAAACTGATTTGGATTCTTGTCTTCTTCTCATCCAGGTGATTAAATCTGTCAGTCAGCTGATCGCTGATGCAGGTATCGGTGGTTCCCGCTTCCAGCAGTCTCTGGCCATCATCAACAACTTCGCCAACGGAGACACGCCACTCAAAGTGAGAGTTTAGCAAAGATTACACTTTAACCCTCGTGCTGTGCTGTAAATCCTTTACCTAATTTGGTATTTCTGCTAAAAAAAAAAAAAAATGACTGGCCTTTTAAAAATTGCTTGTAAACCTCTGTATTTTTATTTATTTTTTTATTTTTTTAACTGATTGATCATAGGCCTCATTAATCTGTGCTTATGCACCTCAGTTTTTGAGTGAACTTTGCCAAAGTTATCCACAAATAATGCTTTTTTTCAGTCAAGTGTAACAAGGTAGGGGACAAATCACAAAAAAGTGCAAAAAATATTTTTTGGGGGGGGAAGTAGTTATACCCTGTTTGAGCAAAGACAGTAAATTTTAGTCCAATGTGTTAACATTAACCAGCATTTTGGAAAAAAAAAAAAAAAAGAAAATCCTCATTAGGTCAATAAGGGTTAAAACTACAGCATTAGTGCCATTAAATATAATTGCAAAAATAGTGATAGTTTTCAAACCACAAAATCAAACGAATTTGATTTGCAAGCAGTTTCGGAGGACAAGATTTACGGCCCAATTACATTACCTAGCGCTGTATCTTTACAAAAATATAATGTCAAACAACAGATCTTTCGCTTTCTTCCAGAACACCACGTTCCCGGCTGAGGTGAAGGACCTGACCAAGAGGATACGCACCGTCCTGATGGCCACCTCCCAAATGAAGGAGCATGAGAAGGACCCGGAGATGTTGGTAGACCTGCAGTACAGTCTCGCCAACTCCTACGCCAGCACACCCGAGCTCAGACGCACCTGGCTAGAAAGCATGACCAAGATCCACGTTAGAAACGGAGACCTGTCTGAGGTCAGAATGACTCCACTGAGAGGGTCTTTTCATTAGCTGGTTTCATGCATGAATAGAGCTTGTGTAACATAGATGCATAGAAGAAGACAGCCTCAGTCACAATATAATATATGCAATGAATGAGAATGGTGACTGTCGGTCCTCCACAATCTCCATAACATATAAAAAATAAGCAATACAGCTTTGGAAAAATGTGAGGGTGAATAATTTAATATTAGAATTTTAATTTTTGAGGGAAATATTCCTTAAGAGAATAGAAAATGAAAATGAAAATTTTCTCAGCCTCGGGCTATCTAAGATGTAGAGGGGTTTGTTTCTTCATCAGGTTTGTAGAAATGTGTCTCTGCATCAGTGTCTCAGCAATGGATGCTCTGCAGTGAATGGGTGCCGTCAGAATGAGAGTCCAAACAGCTGATAAAAACATCACAATAATCCACACCACTCCAGTCCATCAGTTAACATCTGGAGAAGACAAAAGCTCAAACAAATCCAGCATTAAGACGTTTTTAACTTCAAACTGTTGCTTCAGGCTAAAATCCGAGTCTATAATCCATAATAAC
>JAFVLL020031574.1:0-18756 GCA_021397915.2 Tor tambroides
ATACAATATAGTTAATATAAATATGAAAAATAATACTTCTTTCTAAAGTACTTTGTGAACTATGTTTGCTCAAGAATGTTTTTAGTTTTAGCATTTTGAGTTTGTTCAGTAGGCTACTCTCAAACTTTTAATCCAATTTTTTGTTCCAGATTTTTACTCTTAAAAAAAAAAAAGAAAAAAGAATTTTATATATATATATATATATATATATATATATATATACATACATACACACATGCTCAGTCTTATTTTAAATAGGACAAGGACAAGCAAGACTTAGATAAGTAATAAACTGTATTTCTAAATCAGTAAATCTGCAAATATTGTCTTAAATAAAGTCTGATCATGCAAATTGTAATTTGTGGCCCTTCGCATCGTATGTAGTTTAAATGCGGCCTGCTTGACCACTGAACTTGAGTACCCCTGCTTTAGAGCGATGACGTCATTGATGACGTCCGAAGCCTTGCTTGGCCTGACTGGTTCAGGAAGCGGTTCGAATCTTGTAAATTCACAGTCCTCTGCCCTGTTAAACCCAGCCACTTTCCAGTTTTAGACTAATGATATTGCCCCTCCTGCCTATTATGAGCAAAGACTTGATTTACACACATTTGATAGCACCATTCAAGCCAATTTCAAGCCAATACGATATTTCAAGCCTGTTATGTTATGTTATGTTATGTTATGTTATACAGTCATTGTAAAATACACATTATAGTCATATAAATAGATTAGTCTATGTGGAAATTGATTTTTTTTCTTCACCGTTATTTCTAAGCCTTAACTGGCGCAAAACAGTGTGTCATAGATCACATCAGGTCATCTGTAATGTATCTGCTTGTTTTACACTCTTTGGCCACCAGGTGGTATTGTGAGCAAATGAAGCCTTGAGAAATGAACCCTTTTGTGAACCACTTGGATGAAAAGCTTCAATGCTTCATAAGGCATGCCATGTCAAGTGTGTTTCAAGTAGTGATGGCGAGATGAACGCCATTACTACTTGAAACACACTTGACATGGCATGAACTGACTTGACCCGAGACAGACTTGACTTGGCATGAACAGACTAGACTCCCCGACAGCGGGTTACATCAATACACGACAGGAGACAGTGGCAACTTGATGGCTACTTATAGCAAACAATACAGGTCACATGACAAGAACCAACCAATGAGAGACAGGACACATGACTAGGCAACCAATCAGAACATGACACAATGAACAAGAGAACCAATAGCATGAATACATGAGGGCAAGGGAAGCATGACACAAACAGGGACTATGACTAAACTCCAAAATAAAAGACATGAAAACATCAACATTAAACAAAACCCAAAACCCCACATTACACAGTTTCAGCTAAAATAACAGATTATCTCCTGTTCTGTGCTGAAAAGAAAAGATAAGATTAAAGCAAAGCTTCATGTGTTAATGCAGGATATGTGGGCACCGTAATTGGGTACATTTCAGAAACGGAGAGAAAAAGTGAAAGGTTTAAAGTTAAGTTAGTATTTTGGTTAATTTGTGTATATATATATTTAGTTATTTTAGCAGATTTCCTTCAGTGTCAAGATCTCACTTGTATTACCATTTAAAAGAATAATTATTATAATGTATTTAATTCAACTATTTAAGCTAAGTCTACTGCTGTTATGACATCCGTTCGACAGCAACAACAATAATATAAAAATGTACATATTTCCATTTATATACCCTAAAAAAATATCATGATACATCACCATCATCATGCACATGCTAAACTAAACTCTACTACAGGCTTACTACAGGCATTTCCAGAGCCTTAAAACAATCTTTTCCAGGACTCTGGAAAACCTTTTAAGGAGTTAATTAATTCACTCCTTCTCGTTACATTTTGCACTGAGTTTGCACCGTCTCTATCTGTCTGTGTCACCTATGGTAAAATACAATGGTAGTGATTTTTAAACATAGCAGCATGATAGCTTAATGGATCATTGTCAAAAGTATAATCTATAAAGCAAAAAAAAAAAAGGTCAAAAATATTAAAGCTGATTCATACTGTAACCCACAAATTTCTGTCAATGTCGTTAGGCTAGGCTAAACTACAACATATGTTTTATGGCTTATAGCCTTATAACTTGTGCATTGGTACTGTATATACAAAATACCTCTCCAACTGACTCTCAGCTGTTCAAATTCTAAAAGACACTCTCAGACCTTACGCTAGCTGTGTACATACTTGTATGAGTTTCAGTAATTTAACTTGTTGAAGGCCATTTGATGGCTTAGATGCTACTCTTCCACTTGTAATTTCCTTCTCCTCCAAACTTCTCAAACTGTCCGGGTGTAAACCATTTCCCTTTGAAATACACTTCTCTCCTAAAGACAGAGAAACATCATACAGAACATAAATGGGTGCACATATTAAAAATAATAAATGCTGGTTTGTTAATAGTGACAGATGGAAAAAGACATTTGTTTTATACATATCTAAAAAACTGGTGTATTATTCACTTTACTATTCACTTTTGCTTCAGAGTTTTAAAGCATTAGTTACCTGTGTCTTTTTATTCTTGGTCTGGCTGTTTATACTGGATATGTGGTTTGGAAAATGGCCTTGTGTTGTTACTCTGTTTTCCTTCAGATCACATTCTGGCTTTGTCTGCTTCATAACTGACGCCGCATCTTCTTTAGGTCTATGAGGGGCAAATGTTATGTCACATTTAGTTCACTTGATTGATATAGAAAAAAAAAATATTTAGAAAAATGTTACGAACAGTTGCCATTGATAAAAACAAATATTATAGAAGTCAATGGCTACGGGCGACTGTTTGGTAATACGGCGTTTTAGTGCCACGTTTAAAAAAAAAAAAAAAAAAAAAAATCTACGAGATTAAAGATGTAATATTTCGAGAATAAAGTTGAAATTACGAGAATAAAGTCAAAATATTATGAGAATAAAGTCAAAATATTTTGAGAATAAAGTCGAAATGTTTCGAGAATAAAGTCAAAATACGCATGCAAACGAATACAAATAACGAATGAAATCGAAGACATGAAATATTATTTCCAAGCATACTATCCCCACAAGTATGACACATGGTATGATTTCTGCTAATATTCCCACATATATTTGTAGTGTATTAAAAATGGTTAAATAAGAGAGCTACAGTGCCCCCCAAAGGAATGTCGATTGGGTGTGTGAGCTGATGATAAAAAGTTGTTCCTGTTCAGTCTGTTAATAAATATCATATTCTTGCCGCTGTCGCCTCTGGCTTACTCAGTTGGGGACACTTCATTTCTAGCGATTATCGTCAATTTGATTTCACAGATACTAATTAAACTAAACTGAGCTAGACAATAACATCTCTGAATTCAATAATGAAATGCCTTTAACATTTAAATTGAATGTTTAATCTTAATATTATACATTACTGACACTCTATCCTCCAATTTGATACTGTTAAGTGCTTTGACACAATCTGTATTGTTAAAAGCGCTATATAAATAAAGGTGACTTGACTTGCCTTGATATTAAGCTGTTTCCGCGAGTCCTTAAAATGGACTCTTCCTCATCCCAGTAAGATGATGCGGTCGGTCCGTTGCAACCATATTTGGTAACACTTTATAATAACTGCCCTCTATGAATCATTAGTTAAGCATTAGTAAATAGTCAGTTCATCCTTTACAAAGCATAGTCACAACATTAATAGGCATTAGTAAGCAGTTTATAAATACAGCTATAAATGCCTTTTTCTTGATTTATAAGCATATATATTACAAAGGAGATTTAAAGTCTCAGTTATCTTCCAAACAGAAAAAAAAAATAACAAACACAACACAGAGGGATACAGAACTCAGGAATATTTCTTTCAAGATGCAAAAATGAAACTGTACAACTGTACACTTGATTTTTTTTTCTATGACATTGCAGAGGTTTATGTTTCATTTTTTATCAAGTGTACAGTTTTTTTTTTCATCTCAAAAAACATTTCTGTGTTCTGTATTACTCTGTGTTGTGTTTTCTGTTTAGAAGATAACTGAGCCTATAAATCTCCATTGTAAATGCTTTACAAGGCATAAATAATCCTCACTTTAGATGAGCTCACAAAAATAGATGACTGACAACTACTCAATGTTTTATAAGTACCTGACCTAATCATGAATTACAGCAGGAATATGTGTTAATAAAGCATTTGTTAACACACTGTGCAACTATTATGTGTCCAACTAATATGATTTATAAATGTACATTTAAATGGTTTATTAATCATTTACTTACACTTTCTAAATGATCTTATGAACCACTGACAATTCCTAAATAACTGGATTGTATATAACGTATACAGGTGCATCTCAATAAATTAGAATGTCGTGAAAAAGTTAATTTTTTCTTGTAAGTTATTTCAAAAAGTGAAACTTTCATATATTTTAGATTCATTGCATGTAAAGTAAAACATTTCAAAAGTTTTTTGTTCTAATTTTGATGATTAGAGCTTACAGCTCATGAAAGTCTAAAATCGGTATCTCAGTATATTAGAATATTTACGTTTGAGTTTCAATTAATGAACATCCATACAGTATAAATTCTGGGTATCGCTTGTTCTTTGAAACCACAATAATGGAGAAGACTGCTGACTTGGCAATGATCCAGAAGACGAACATTGACGCCCTCCACAAAGAGGGTAAGTCACAGAAGGTCATTACAGAAATGTGTGGCTGTTTACAGAGTGCTGTATCAAAGCAAAGTTGACTGGAAGGAAGAATTTGGGTAGGAAAAGGTGCACAAGCAACAGGGATGACTGCAAGCTTGAGAATACTGTCAAGCAAAGCTGATTCAAAGACTTGTGAGCTTCACAAGGAGTGGACTGAAGCTGGAGTCAGTGCATGAAGAGTCACCACGCTCGCTACCAAGCCATTTCTGAACCGGAGACAACGTCAGAAGCGTCTTACGTGGACTGTGGAGAAAAAGAACTGGACTGTTTGTCAGTGGTCTAAAGTCCTCTTTTCAGATGAAAGTAAATTTTGCATTTCATTTGGAAATCAAAGTCCCAGAGTCTGGAGGAAGAGTGGAGAGGCACAGAATCCAAGCTGCTTGAAGTCTAGTGTGAAGTTTCCACAGTCAGTGATGATTTGGGCTGCCATGTCATCTGCTGGTGTTGGCCCACTGTGTTTTCTGAAGTCCAGTCAACGCAGCCATCTACCAGGAAATTTTAGAGCACTTCATGCTTCCTTCTGCTGACAAGCTTTGTGCTTGAGAGTGCCCAAACTCTAGGTCCTGGAGGGCCGTGTCCTGCAGAGTTTAGCTCCAACTTGCCTGAACACACCTGCCTGGAAGTTTGTAGCATGCCTAGTAAGAGCTTGATTAGCTGGTTCGGGCTGCCATGTCATCTGCTGGTGTTGGTCCACTGTGTTTTCTGAAGTCCAAAGTCAACGCAGCCATCTACCAGGAAATTTTAGAGCACATCATGTTTCCTTCTGCTGACAAGCTTTATGGAGATGCTAATTTCATTTTCCAGCAGGACTTGGCACCTGCCCACACTGGTACCAAAGGTACCAAAAGCTGGTTCAATGACCATGGTGTTGGTGTGCTTGATTGGCCAGCAAACTTGCCTGACCTGAACCCCATAGAGAATCTATGGGGTATTGTCAAGAGGAAAATGAAAAACAAGAGAGCAAAAAATGCAGATGACCTGAAGGCCACTGTCAAAGAAACCTGGGCTTCCATACCACCTCGGCAGTGCCACAAACTGATCACCTCCATGCCACGCCAAATTGAGACAGTAATTAAAGCCAGTAATTAAAGCAAAAGGAGCCCCTACCAAGTATTTAGTACATATACAGTAAATGAATATACTTTCCAGTAGGCCAACAATTCACTAAAAATGTTTTTTTATTGATCTTATGAAGTATTCTAATTTGTTGAGATGGTTTTGTTGTGAATTGGTGGGTTTTTGTTAAATGTGAGCCTAAATCATAACAATTAAAAGAACCAAAGACTTAAACTACTTCAGTCTGTGTGCACTGAATTTATTTAATACACGAGTTTCACAATTTGAGTTGAATTACTGAAATAAATGAACTTTTCCACGACATTCTAATTCATTGAGATGCACCTGTACTTAATTTAGAAAAGATAAATTGATCATTAATAATGTATTAAAATACAATTATTAAACATTATAGATATGCTCAAGAACAAAACATTTATAGCTGTATTTATAAACTGCTTACTAATGCCTATTAATGTTGGGACAATGCTTTATAAATGACAATTTACTAATGCTTAACTAATGATTAGCGTGCAGTTATTATAAAGTGTTACCCAATATTCAAATTCTGTTGGCCTGGCAACTTATCCAGGTGCTCCCAATATGCATGCGCAATATAGGCTATAGTCTCAAAATATTATAACTTTAATTCCTACGATTTAAATTCTTGAAACATTTAGATTTTATTACTTGTAATTTGGACTTAATTCTCAAAACATTTAGACTTTATTCTCGTAATTTTGACTTTATTCTTGAAACATTTCAACTTTATTCTCATAATTTCGACTTTATTCTCATTTCAACTTTTTTCTTGAAATATTTCGACTTTATTCTCGTAATATTTCAACTTCATTCTTGTAATTTCGACTTTATTCTTGAAATAAATAAATAAAAAAATCTCGTAATTTTAGTTGTTTTTTTGTTTTGTTTTTTAACGTGGCACTAAAACGCAGTCGTTGTTTGGTTACCCACATTCTTCAAAATATCATCTTTTGTTTTCAGCAGAAGAAAGAAACTCATACAGGCTTGGAACATCTTCAGTATGAGTAAATGATGAAAGAATTTTCAATCCTTTAAGGGAAACCTTGTGTAATGCAAACATTTTATTGAATTTACTCACTTGACCACACCTGTCATCTGTCATCTAAGTATATTTGTATTCCAGATGAGTCACTTGAAGACAATTATACGTCACAACATTTACATAACAAAATACAAAAAAAAGGGTTACAGAACAAAAAGAACCTACACTCAAAAAAAAAAAAAATACATAAAAAGAAGATATATATAAAACAACAGAATAATGAACAGCAAATGATTAAAATAACAAAATGCTGCAATATATTTTGATTTAGGTCTTAAAGGTTATTTGTGTAATTTTTTCTGTTAAGATTCTTTCATTTGTTTCAGCTTAAAATGCAAAGACATCTATACATCAACCATTTGTATATTAACTTCCAAAAAAAAGTGTGTAAATATCTGGCTCTGTAGTGCTTATAAAGCAGTATTGTTTAATGCTGTGTGTTTGGGGGTGGGGCTGTCTTTTTTTCTTTACAATGGACGGAGGAACAGGTCAGATAGGGTCGTCAGATTGTTTAGGAACCTATTTTAAAAAATCATTATGTTTCGGCCTTTTCGGCCATGGAAGCATGGGTTGTGGGTTTGTTTTGTATGCACGTCAATCCACACTTGACATTCCTAAATTGCTTCTTTTTTATTGAACCCAAACAATTAGTTGATGAAACATTGATTGAAATCCAGATACAATTTATGCAAATCAAAATTCACTTTAAAGGAAGGATTCCTATACAACTAATTTAATATTAATGTTCAAAAATCATGTGTCACCTGTAAAGTCCACCCAAAACTGGCCCAAAACAGTATCCAGTGGTGGCTAAATGTTTCCTGTGCTTTGTCTTTTCGGTGTGTAAAATAATTTAATTCAAATTAAATTCAGTTAGGTGATGCCTCTACTCCAGAAATATGAGATCCAGAAATTACTGCATCACAACAACATCCAATAAACCAGTGGTTCCTGATCCTGGCTAGTACTATGAAGTATGCCACCCCATGCTTGCTAATACTTCAACAGTATTTTGGTCTAGCCCCCCATAGTTATTGCAGCTGTGATAAAGTGTCAAGTAAAGCATGAGCGGTACCCTGATTAATAATGTGAATCACTTGGAGCAGAGCGAATGGACTTAATGGATTTTAGGAGCAGACAGAACTGAAGGAGCACTGTTGAATTTTCTTTGGTCCTACACAGAATGAACAATGTGTTTGATGGTGGTTTATGTGGATGAATGTACAGTGCACTTTGTGATGAGAGTGTTGGTGCACATACATAAACCATGTTTAAGGCTTGTGCAGGGAACTTGCAGAAATTCTGTGATTTTTCACGTTTGATTTTCACATTTGTTGTGCTCTTTTTCAATTGAAACACAAGTGTCAGAGTCAAGTGATATATGAAGTAATGAGTTTTATGAATTGGGGGTGGGGTTGTGTAGCATGTGTTTGATGAATTGTATACTGCTGTTTGATGTGTTTGATGCCTAGTCAAATCTGATCTGAACTAAGTAATGTGTTAATAAAAGTATTCCTGTTGTCATTATTTCTGGTTGTGGTTACTCAGACTCCTTATCCCTGACCTAACAGGGATAAATAAAGGTGGTTGCAGCAAGATAATTGAATTATGAGATCATTTAGCCCAGTGTTATAGAAAAAAGCAGAACAATTACACAACTGTATAACTACTTAACTAAAGTCAAGCAGTTAGTCAGAAATCTAGAATCTCAACTGATGTGCCTCAAGCTCAATCTAACTTGAGATCTAGCATGTACTTAACCCTGGATGCAGATTTGCGGAAACATACACCTTCACTTAATCTACTTGAGAAAAATAATTTGAGTAAGTCAGAATAATATCAAATGTAACAATTTATTATTATTCAGGTAAATATGTAACATGCATGGCCGTAGCCAGGCTTTGAAAATTAGTGAGGTCCGGGGGTGGATATGAGGTGTTAAAGATTTGTGCTATAATAACCCCTACAAATACAACTCATTATGTGCACTATAAACACTTTAAAAGAGACAGACATGTACCCTGCAAACAAGCCTGCACTGGCCCTTTACGGGCTGCCAGCGCAGGGCCCCTGAGAATTTGCTCATTGGCAAAACGTTGGCCCCTTAGCACTGGCCCTGCACGGGCAGCCCTCACTTAGCCTCCAGGAAGCCTAAGCGCTGTTTTATTGAAAATAATAACGTTTGAAGTCACCATTATGGAGGTAAATGCTTGCTTTTGTTGGGTTCATGACCCTTGACTTTTTAATTTAAGTTTTTTTTCTGGCTGCTGTAACTGTGTGTTTCTGAAGCACATTTGTTATAGCAAAAGTCACAAGAAGAAAATCTGATTTGATGATTTAGTCATCATGTAGTGGCCTGATTTCCTGATCTTACCCAGAGTTTGATCTCTGATTATTTAGATTTAAACATTGTTTAGATTTAATTACTTCACATTATAGTAGTCCTAGAATACAACTGCATAAAATGTTGTTCTGCTTTAACGTTTTGAACATTAAGTTGTTATGCAGAAATTGTTTGGATGGGGGCATGTGGACTCACACAGATATCAAGATTCAGCGTATGAACCTCAACAATGGTGACAGTCAACAAAATATTCAGATCAACTCTGAACATCACAAAACAAGCTTTTCGTTGATTGTCACCATTGTTGAGGTTCATACGCTGAATCTTGATATCTGTGTGAGTCTACATGATCCTGCCCAAATAATTTCTGCATAATGACTTAAAAACATTCAAAATATTAAAGCAGGACAAAATTTCATGCAGTGGTATTCTAGGGCTACTATAAAGTGAAATTATTAAACCTAAATAATGTTCTCAGAGATCAGCCTCTGGATGAGATCAGTGAATCAGGACACTACATGATGACTGAATCATCAATAAGTAACCATCACCATCTGATCAGTTTGTCTTCTCACAACTTTTGCTATAACAAATGTGCTTCAGAAACACAGTTATAGCAGCCAGAGAAACATTAAAGTTAAGAAGTCAAGGGTCAAGAGCCCAACTAAAGCAAGCGCTTACCTCCATAACGGTGACTTCAAACTTTATTATTTTCAATAAAACAGCGCTTAGGCTTCCTGGAGGCTAAGTGAGGGCTGCCCGTGCAGGGCCAGTGCTAAGGGGCCAACGTTTTGCCAATGAGCAAATTCTCAGGGGCCCTGTGCTGGCAGCCCATAACCCCTATATAGCTGATAACACTGTCTAATGCTCTTATGAATATTTTTAGCGATTTGTGAAAATTTAACTACTAGCCTATACTGAATGATGTAGCATAGACTTCTTCATGGCTAGTGTTTGTGTATTTCATTTCATTCTGTAACCTACTTGTTCTACAGATCTGTGTAGTAGTGTTAAATACTACTGTTTTTGACAGCGTTGCTAACGTCTCTGAAAGATACTTTTTTTTTTTTTTTTTTTTTTTTTTTGCGTTTGCCTTACCGAATGCAAAAACCTGTCAATGGGCTTCTTTGATTACTGTCAGTTTAAGTGCCAGCGATCAGTGTTGCCAGATATTGGTATTAAAACAAACAAAAACTAAATTAAAATATAAAAAACATATACAAATAAACCGAAATTATTTAAAACATTTTACAATTAAGATAAGATAAAGATATCGTTGCCCCTAAACTGCGACGTCCTACTTTATTAACTTTCTGAAGTGTCAAATTAAGTGAAAAAGACAAATCCAAAAATGCTTATAATAGCTGGATCTGGCAACACGGCCCTCACTCACAGCTCTCTTCGCAGCGATTATGCTCAGACCACGGATGCTAAACATTCTTGCAAACTGTCTAAACTGAATTATACATGTCATGCAGACATTCATATGAGGAGTTTAACAGCAAATTAGTCATTCAGAGAACAAATTTTATTTTTGAGCATGAAAAGTCTACCGAGGTCCGGACCTCGGTGGTCTCATAGCTGGCTACGGGCCTGGTAACATGCCAATTAAATAGTCAATTTAGAGATAATCAATACAAGATATCAAATTCTCAAATATAAATCTAAGAGTAAGAGATGCATACCTGACCTCAGAAAGATATATAGTGAGGAATGCATGGACACAATCCACACTATGGGCTCATCTAGCTACAGAATTGCCCTGAGCCTCTTGCAGTTTTTCCTTAAGTACTCATACCAAGACAAACATGCTCCAAATGGAGACAGGAACTAAAAATTGGAATTTACATTGATCAAGGCCTAGACTGGGAGAGTTTGCACCTTTTGGGGACAGATGGTAATTTGCATGAAAGACACTGGGACAGGGCACACCTTCTACAGTAAAAACAAAACAAAACAAAACTCTAAACTCTATTCAAACTTCAATGTACTTCATTCCACTTTTGATGCTCTTGCATCAATTCAAGATATTCTTTGATCCATCTATTTAAAAACAGGTCTACTATGTATTGCACCTGCTTCCAGCGTCTACGACTGTAGAGATCATCCCTTTTGAAGAGTCCTGGAGGTAAAACAGGATTAGCTCTTAGCTGAAGAATGTGGTTTGGGGTCAGTGCCTCAAGGTTGTTTGAATCGTCTGAGGATGGGGTAACTGGACGATAATTCAAAATAGCCTCCACCTCGCAAAACACAGTAAGCAAGGATTCATCATCCAATACTTGCTGCATCACCACTGAACAAAGCATGTTCTTGCACGCTCCCAGACTCCACCATGATGGGCTGCACACAGTGGGTCGAAAGTCCCCTTTATTTCATCCTGTGCAAGAGAGCTTTGAATTTTGCTTTGATTCAGTTCTTTCAAAGCTTGTTGCAATTCACAATTACTAACAAAGTTAGTTCCATTATCTGGCCTGATTTCCTTGAATTGGCCCCTGTGACATATACATCTTTGAATTGCATTTATGCAGGAATCAATGTCAATGTCAATTCTCAACAAAGTCCTAAGATGGCAGGATTTAATTGTTTTCTTTGTTGTGACATTTTTGTCAGGAACATTCTGTGCTTGCTTTCTTTCTTTCATCCACTGTCAAAGAATTTCCATGAACCTCAATATCCATGTCTCTACCCTTTTGAGGCTTGTCCGTTTGTTAAAATAGTTCATGAGTTTGCTGGTGGGACATTGAGCTGCTTTACCATAATGACACAAGCATTGACCTCATTTTCTACCTTTGGGTCATTGTCTGCTGTTTGGATCATATCTACTGTTGTGGTCCCTGGCCACTAAGACTGAGACTGTGAAATAAATTCTGGGGCATTAATCAAAGCTTTAGACCTGAGTATTGATGTCTTGTACATCAGCAGGATTCTTCTTCAAACTGATGCGTCTCAGTTGAGCTGCTGTTGAAAGGGACTGAATGAATGAGTTTGCCACAAAGGTTTTAAATCTCTTTGTAGTGCTTCCAATGTATTTCAAAACTATTGTGCTGTCTGACCAAAAAGTGGTTTCCTTCAACTGAAGCTGTAGTTCAGTTTTCAGTACTTTGTCCAGATGAACAGCTAAATAAGCAGTAGCAGCCTAAGTGTTGTTTGCTTTAGAGGTGCTACCTTGGCCTTTGCTATGACAAATGTAACATACTTACTTTTACTGTTTGATAGAGACAAAGACACAGCACCAAAGCAAGCTTTGTATGGTGCAATTCTGCCAGTGTTGGGTCTCCGAAATTTAGGAACGAATCATCGTTTTATATTAAAGACATATAACATATGGTAAGTCATTAAACCATCTAAGCCAGGATTGAGCCATGTGCAGGGGAATGCTCTCATCCCATCCTAACTTCAGTTTGCACAGTTCTTACAAAATTTGCCTTGAAGGACGAATGACTGGTGCCACAAAACCCAAGTTATCATAAAGAGAACCAATGGACAGTATGCCTTGCCTTGTTGCTGAATGGGGTTTGATTTCGATGCTACAGGTGAATGTCACTTTTCACATTTCTAAGGGTTTCTTCACACCCTTAGCTCTATTTTCCTCATATGCAGAAGAGTGCATTTTTATTGCTTGTCCACACAGCCCCAAAGATGTGTACAAGCATTCTTTACTCAACAAGATTTTCGCTGACATTTTCATTTGGGCACCAAAGAAACTGCAGAAAGTTGACATCCTACTTTGCCACCCTCACTCGGTGGAACATTGCTTTGATATCTGTCATGAAAGCAATTGGACCTTAACAAAACCGAAGTAGTACACTATGAGTGTATTGGTAAAATAGACCTTGCAGTTCTTTGTTCAAAGACGTTACACCAGATGTGGCTGCACAATCAAACACCTCACTTTTTACGAGGGTGAGAGTCCATGTGTGTGGTATGTTCCACTCACTGGTTCCAGCTCATCCTGAGGCACAATTTCTGCATATCTTCTTTCAAGTATACCATTCATGAAGTTCTTGTGTTCATTATAGAATGATTTGTCTCTCGGAAACCTTTTCAAAAGGTGTTGTGCTCTTTGCTGGGCTACTGGCTTATTATTGGGTATACTCACTTTAGCATAATGAAATGGCAATTTCAAGTAGTACTGATCATCTTTTAGAGTGGCAGAAGAAGAGACTATATCCATAAATTGCTTATCTTCTACAGACAGTTCAGTTTTTCATATTACTACTGTCTTAGTTATGCTGTCGAGCCAGCTGCTCTGCAGGTTACCAACAGATATTCAATTGATTTGAGCTGTTGGTGTATCCCATCCATATCAAGACTTAGTGGACTAATGGCCCACCCAAGGAGCATTTTTACTGCATATTTTCCTGTACCCTTGCTGTTAACTATTCTCCACAGCTCTAAGGCTTTTGGGGAATTCACGCCTATAAGTAATCCAATATTTGCATCTATTTGGGTTAAATCCACATCCTTCCAGTAAGACCACCTTTTTGTCTTCCATTTTAGGAATGTTGTTTTTGGTGAGTGGTATTGTTCTTTAAGAGTAAACATCAGGTAAAGTCAGATAAGCATTTCCCTTCATTGCAGATACTTCAAGTCCAAAGATTTTGTAATTGAAATAGTTTTTTTCTGACCCATAGTTTTCAAAAGTATATCAATCTTTCATCCAGGAGCATTCGATTCTCTCATCAGTAGCTCTGTGCAAAATGTTGCTGAGCCGCCTGGATCAAGAAAAGCATAAATCAGTATAGTCCTTTTTCCTCCTTTCAGTTTTACCCTCCCTGGAACTATAGCAAGTGCACAGTCCTTTGAACCAGCCCCAGTATTGTTTCCAGCATCCATTGAAAATAAGGCTGGCCACACGCTAAACAATTTTCAAATCTTAATCGATTTTAAAACCCTGGGAGACCGAAGACATGAAAACAGTTTCAACCGATTTTTAGCCTTATATTCCTTTCAATGCGCAGACTAGACAATTCGACCAGACCACAAGACCACACACTTGTTGATTTGTAGGAACGATTTCACAGTGACACATGATCTCACAGAGACTCACGAGATAAAATGTGACTAGAGAACAATAACAAAGGAGAACAATCGACGTTGTCAGCTGGCTCTCCTAGCATTCATTCTGTTTCACATTGAAAAACAAAATGTAAAAAAGAATATGGGTGATGTTCTTTCTCAGTACTCTGCTTTTGTGGCATGTTTGTGGCTGCCAAGTTTCAGCTATAGAAGCATGTAACATTCGGTAGGTGACGCTTGCTCACTCTTATTGACTATCACGGGTATCACGCCAGAGGCAGCCTGATCAAGAGTCGTAAATATCAAGCGTGTTTGATATTTACGACTCTTGATCAGGCTGCCTCCTGATTTGAGTTCATGGCCTAAGTCAGGCTTCCTCAAATCTTGCCCTGTAGAGCCAATGCACTGCAGAGTTTAGCTCCATCTAGTATCTGGGCACCTGGAAGTCATTTTATTTTTGTTTTCATTTATTTTAAATTGCATGTCATATCTTTCATTACTTCTATTCCTTGTTTCTTCTCTCTCTCTTATACACAGATAGGCCTACATATAAACATGGCATAATATCCTTCCGCTCCACCTAACCACAACTTGCAGCAGGAGTGCCCTTCTAAAGCATTGGGAATTCAACTTTTTAATTAAAAGTAATTTTGTTTGTAACTGTAAATGATTAAGTTGTAGCAATTAGTTCAAATTCAGAGGGAATCGAATCTTAAAGATTCGGGCTGATTTGATTAAACTGATTCCAATTTTATAGCTTACACTTCATCAACTATTCGTCCAGCATAGTAGAATTTAGTGTATCTTACCAATTCTGGTTGTACTACTCCTTGGCCAACGATAATAATACAAGATGGGTATTTGTGTTAACTATGAGCAAGGTAACAAGATCTGGGCAAAAAGTTTAGCTTTAAAATACAAAACACAAGACAACGCTTCTTTATAATGAAACAAAAGTTTATTTGCTAACTGTTATTCTAACAATACCTGAACTAAACCTATTGAAAACACACACACACACACACACACAATCCTGAAGATGAGATTTACTGAGTTCGGAGGAAGTCCCAAATTTCTAGAACTTGTTACTAGTTCTTAGATTGCAACCTGAGAAAATCACAAAGCAGAGTTTTGTATTATCTTTACTGCTTAAGATCAATTAGCACCAGTTCAGCAAGAGATGAAGCTTTGTTTGTTTTACATGCGTTTTGGTGACAGCTGAGCGGGGTTTCCTCGATGGCTTGTCTCAGGGAATCCCGGCTCCTGATTGGTTGCCGATCTGTCATTTGGATGACGTCTTTTTGGGAGAGCCCTCTGTGGTGACTGGTTGGTTGCCTGGTTATGTAGGAGCCTCGAAGTTCGTCTGAGGGAGTCGGAGTTTGCAAGACTTTGAAGATTTATGCAGAGTCACGAAGCTTCAACAGAGGGTTTGAGGGTTCTGGATGGTAAGAACGCTAGTCGCGTGTTGGAGTAGGCATTTCAGCGGTGCGAGCTGTTTGGGTGGCTCCAGCAGTTCAAGCAGTGAGTTCCTTTGTTCACCTTGGTTTTAAGCAAGCCGATTTGGTCCATCCCAGGCGTGACTGTCCCAATCAGAGGTTGTTGCAGGGCTTAGTCACGCCCCGTGCCGTTCCTTCTCATGCATAAATAAACATGATGCTGTGGGGGAATATCTCTGCAAGTTTAGTTAATACTTCTACAAAGCATCATACTACGAACACAGTAAATAACAACAACTTTTCATTCATACCAAGGAATTGCAAATAAAATAAGCTTTCATTCAAGCTCAAATATCGTGTATTTTGCATACACATTAATAATTTTATCTACTAAAAAGGGTTATACAACATTGATTAACTTCACCGACAATTGGACGCTATGTTAATCATTAATTAACTTTACGAACGCAGATGGCTATGGAGGAGAATCTTTAGCTTTTCCTTTGGAATGTGTCTGTTCTGCAGGATATTGGGCTCAAAGCACAAAGCCCCTACAAAGTGATATGCTGTTTATTTGAGCTTTTGCATATTAAATAGAACCTATTATATTTGTTGTCGTTACTAATGTGGATATACCCATAGGTATGTATATGTAGATGCCTCATTAGCGACTGTTTCTATGGGTCATATTGTAATGGTCAACTTGACATCATTCCAGAGACTGTCTTACTACTGGGAGATTAGAGGGTCTGTATTACTTACTATTGGAGAAAGCTTAATGGTCAAATTGGATCACGTGTGCCTTGATAACCAATTGCATTCCAGCCTTGACGTCACAAAATTTCAGTCAGAGTTGTGCGACACTCAATTGGCATTTAAGGATAGGAATGAATGGGAAATGCCGTCAGCTGAATCCAGTGTCAGTGACTTCTTTTATAAAATGCCATTTTTTCAGTTTAAACTCTAAAAATAGTTCAGTCCAAAACTATTGTTTAGATTAGCCAATAGGCTATAGCAGATTCAATAAATGATAAGCTATTTCCTCAAAAAAGCTGTTTATTCAGCGTAGTGAGTCCTCCATTGACATCCATTCAAAAAAAGCTTTTTTGGCTAAAGGTTGCAGGCTTGTCTTCTAGTGGCTTTGGTCATTCACCATAGTAATCAATGAATATTCGAAGATGGCACAATCTTGCACAGGCGATGGTCTGCGAACCCATAGTATGGTGAATAACATCAAGTTGACCGTTACACCA
The DNA here is from genome assembly GCA_021397915.2 of Tor tambroides. Classification (NCBI taxonomy): domain Eukaryota; kingdom Metazoa; phylum Chordata; class Actinopteri; order Cypriniformes; family Cyprinidae; genus Tor; species Tor tambroides. The sequence goes on from JAFVLL020031574.1 coordinate 16,884, forward strand.
TGACGGATGCGTCTACATGCTTAGAGCGGTCGAATGGGTCATCTATATATCTCTACGGTTATACCTAACATGTATTTTTTAAAATCCCAACATCTCAGACCACAGTTCTACTTAGTTTTCACCCTATTTTTCTTTAATCTCAGACCTTAGTTTTTCACTCATCATGTTTTTAATCATGTCATTACAACTTCAGTGATTTGCTCTTCCTTGACTGAGGAGTGAATCTGGGGATTTTCAATAACAGCAGGAGTTAGACTGATGTATTGAGGCAGTGTGTCTTGTGATTGCTTTTCCACCAGCTTCTTCAAAGACAAATCAATTGATTGCAGGGTGTTGTTGATGGTATTAAACTGATTTTCCAGAAATTCAAATAACTGCATCTGGCCTGTCTTCTCAGTCTCTTCAAAAACAACAGGATGCTGCCATTCAGCAGGAGAATCACTGAAATTCAGCTGAGCTGCTGCTGTTGCTGGTTCATCTGTGGTCTGATCAGGGTCCTCTATAACAGGAGATACTGCAGGTTCTGTAGCATCAGTGGGATGAGCAGGTGAATCTTGGTTTGGGGAAGATAGTCAAAGATAGTGAAACATTTAATTTCATTTTGGTATCACTCACTTAAATAGGAATATTTAATGGTCATCCTATTCAATCTTAAACAACCCACATAGTTCAACACTGATCCTTCATAGTTGAATAAAAATCAATCAGTTCTAAAAATGATAAGTCTCAGATTAGGAGAAATTAATCATGATAGAAGGAAATAACTGATCTCACTAACCTCTATCATTAGCTGTAGATCCTATATGTTCCGTGATCTTTTTACGGACAGTTTCAGTTGAATTTACAGGTTCCCTCCTGTTCTGTGGTGAAAAGAAATTATAAGATTTAAGTAATGCTTTCTGTTTTTCTCATAAAAGGGGAGTATGTGAGAAATAATAGGGGAATGTTAAAAAATAAATATTTAAATCACACATACACACATATGCATGCCCTTCAAACGTTTGGGGTCGGTAAGTGTTTTTAAATGTTGTTGAAAGTCTTCTATGTTCACCAAGGCTACATTTAACTGATTAAAAATACAATATTTTAATATACAATATGTTAAAATGTAATTTATTTCTGTGATGGCAGCAGAGACTCCAGTCTTCAGTGTCACATGATCCTTCAGAAATCATTTTAATATGCTGATTTGGTGCTCAAGAAACATTTCTTCTTAATAATATTACTATCAATGTTAAAAACAGTGTGCTGCTTTATATTTTGTGTAAATCAGGGGTTGGCTCCCTATGGCACGCGTAGAAACATTGGCATGCAGAAGGATAATCACTGGCATGCGAGCAATAGAGAAAACTGCATACCGATGTACATTTTGAGGTAATCATTCCTCATAGTCACACAGCCTGTTAAGAGCTATAAATACTATTAAAGTGTGAGAATTAACCTGGGTTAGTCGATATGTTTGTGGCTCTGGCAAACCATTTGCATGACTACTGGTGTTTCAGACCAATGCTGCTTATTTTAATGCTATTAAAATAAACTTTTAAGATTTTGAAAAGTTTAAAAAACATGAAAAAATGCTTCAGAAATTAAAATCCCAAAAGGTCTGAAAGGTTGCTGACCCCTTTTGTAAACCATGATCTATTTTTTTCAAGATTCTTTGATGTATACACTGTAAAAAAAAGTCCGTAAAAATACAGTACAATATACCGTAATAATTTGAAGGAATTTTCCGTATTTAGTTTTTACAGGTGTTTTTCCGTATTTTTAAAATTACGCTTTGCATTGTGGGAACAAGAAGCTCAGTAGATTTTCGGCGCGAAAACAGTGTTTGAGCAGACGCCATTATTCACGGAGATAGTCTCGGTCAAAATAT